>JAMLFY010000458.1:0-34252 GCA_030441495.1 Dalbergia oliveri | reverse complement strand
ATCGTTTACGTCCCAGGAACCTTGGGTTTATTATGAAAAGGTTGAGCATGCATAGGTTCATTATGAGGTTTTCACAAAGGTTGTTGTCCAAGGTCCATGTCTTTTATAATGATTCTTAATGCATGTATGCAACATAATGTTTCATGGATGCATGGTAGCACTTTAGGTAAATCAAACAATAATTCAAACAACATTTGTGTGGCATGAAACTTTTCTTTGAACATCTTTCCTTTTCTCATACTTGTGTCACCAATAATATAGTAACCGCACCCCTTAAGCTAGGCTATGAGCTCATACCTTAACTAGTCGTCACTAGTTCTTACTTATCCTCTTGATAAGCGAATCATAAATATCATAATCCCGACTCCCGAGTAACGGGTAGGGGGCCTAAGGATCACCCATCATGGGACTTTCTCCTTCTTCGAAACGCATCGACTGGTTAAGACCATCGACTTTGTCCGCTTCGGTATGGTCTTTACGTCCATACCCCCACGGGTTTACTTTCTCCTCATTCCTAGCAGGAGAAATGCGTCTCTGCATATAACTTTAAACTTCATATTTCTCAAAAACTTTCTTTTGTCCCTCAAATTTGACGGAAATTCGGCGGCATGACGCTACTCTCCGAATTTCCTCAAATTTGAGTCATGCCACATAATTTCAGTCACATGCATCATTTTCATGGAACTTTCTCATTGCCACAACTTTCTAGTTCACATGAGCATATTTCTCAATTTCATTCATATCTTTGAAACATTATGCATCTCAAACACAACATTTCATCAAATTATGCATATAAAGTTTCATGCTCAAGGAACTAACATAATCACATCATCATAAGTGTGCACGAGGTTCATCATCATAATCATACTCTCTCGTCCACCTATCTCACAGGATCTTATGCTTTGCCCCTTTTGGGCTTTAAACTTGTATTTGCATTATTATTACCCTCAAGGGGTTGGCACTTAAACTTTTCCTCTAAGATTTGAACTCACCAAGATTCCACTCACTCAACATAAAAGGGCAGAAAATATATATCATTTGCTTAAGGGGCTCTAGAATCTCCATTCGCGACCCTTTTAAGATCCATCTTCGCCTAAGGCTCCATAATTAATTCTTAGATCAATTATGAGGGATTCCTAGGCATGTTCTCTAAGTTATAAACCACTTAGATCTCTTATCATCATCTTATACTTAGAAATTAGCACCTAATCATTTATGAAGGGATCTTGTACATGTCTTACTAATTATGAATCATTTATCCCTGAATTAATCATGCTAGAACAGATTTGCACTTCTTTGTATTAAGGTGTTCTAGAATTCTCATCTCAAGTCCCTTTTTAGTTACTTATTCTTTACTAGCTTCTCTAAATCGATCCTTGCTTCACTCAACATAATTTTACACATTTAACACCTTAGAACAGCATTTATATAGGAGCCAAACATAGAACCAATCATGAACCCATAAGATCACATAATCTCTTGGGTTGAAATGCATATAAGTTACTAGTTTTCTCTTGGAATGTTTCTGGAAACAAAAGGTGTTCTGGTAATCGATTACATGTTCCTAGTAATCGATTACCAGGAGCTCAATTCATTCTGGGTTTTCAAAAACAAGGGTAATCGATTACACATAATGGTAATCGATTACTAGGTTAAACTTTTGAAAAAAGAACATAGGGTAATCGATTACAATAATGTAATCGATTACAGGGTTTCCAAGAAGAAGTTCTGGGCATGAAAAGCGTATAATCATTACACGCCTCTGGTAATCGATTACCAGAACCAAAAGTCCTTCGAAACTTCTGGTAATCGATTACATGGGTGGTAATCGATTACAGAACCTTAAAATTGAGAAAACATGATTTTGACACATTCCAAACTATTTTAAACCTCTTGAGACCTCATAAAACAGTTTTCCAACATTTCCTTGAAAATTATTCATGTATTTTACAAAATCAAACCATTGTTGGTTCATACCAAAACTCATCCATTTCTTTTGAATGGAGTTTCCTTTTTAGGATACTTAGGGCAAGTCTTTGAGCTCTAGAGTATTTAGGTGATGACAAAATCTTAAACATGCCATGCACTTTATTTTACTCTTCATTAGAAAGTAAAGTGAGAGCATAAAATAAATATGAGATGCAACTTCATTATTATCTTTAAGGATTAAGTGATGACTTGAAATATAAACATGAAATGCAAGCTTGGGAATTTAAATATGGTAATGCAAGTTCATTCATTTACTCTTGTGAAATTAGTGATAACATCAAAATAAACATGAGATGCAAGACATAAATTTAAACATGAATGCATCTTGTTTTTGTCTTAGCTAGAGCTCTTGCAAGACTTTTAGAGGAACATAAACCTCAACCCATTATGTATCATAAGGCAAGCTTTAGAGTTCTTAGCACCTAGACTTCAAGAGAAATCTTAAGGTTTGAACTCATCATCAAGCTTAAGGAAATGGACCCAAAGTTCATCACTTTGTCTAAACAAAACTACAAGAACTAAGTCATATTCTTTATTTTATTGCTCATAGGCTTCAATCTAGCCGATTCTCAGAACGGCCGACCAACTTTAAGGTTGGCAAGGGTAAGCTTAGAGCTTTTGAAATCATGAGATTAACTTTCTTAACAAAACTTTGTGATCTACTAGACATATTTTACAAACTTTGTTCAAATCCAAAGAAAAACTGAAATCCTTAAGGGAAGAAGGAAGAGGAAAACCAAAAACTTAAGCCAAGAAAAAAAGGAAATCCAAGCATGTATGGTCCAAGACCAAGTTGTTTCAAGCTTTAGAGGTTTCTCACATGACAACAACAAATCATTATCTTGAAACCTCATCATCAAGCTCACATTCTTTTTGTAAGAAGGCCTCTTGGCCGAAAAAAAGGAGGAAGGAAAAAGAGTTTGAAACCAAGAGAAAAACTAGAACTTTCTTGAAGAACACAAACAAAAATCATCAAAACTTAACCCCTACCTTAAGAAGTCTTGAAGAGATGTAAGAAAGCTTTGTTTTCTAGATGGAAGGAGAAGGAAATCCTTTTGGAGTCTTGAGGAAGAAATCAGCCAAGTTGAGGGAATTTGAGAGGAATGAGAGAATTTGCAAGAAGTGTGAACTTACCAAGTGAACCAAAGTGTGACAAGGTTCATCAAGGCTTGGTATTTATAGAATTTTCAACATTGAGGCTTCCAAGGGGGAGGGAAACCGGCACCATTTTGGAGAGGAGGAGGGAGGAAATATCTCTTACAAAGGTATGGTTTAGGCATGGTTGAAGCATGGTGAGGCATGGCAAGGCATGGCCTAGGCATGGGCTTGAGTGTGAATCAGTTAACACATGATGGGCACCAAGGGGAGGATTGGTCCCATCAGCCAAGGGAGAGGGATTTTTGTTCATGTAATTGTGGTTTAAGGATGTGTTTAGGTGTTTCTTTGATTAGGTTTTGATTAGGAGTTTGTAAGCAAGTGTTTAGGTGAGAAAATGGTTAATTAGGAGTTCAAGACTTGATTAGGAGTAATCTTATTAGATTAGTAATTTAAAATAATTCTTTTGGTCAAATGAGGTATGGCTCAATTCCTTAATTTAAGGAAGAGAGAGAGAAACACTATTCAAGATTCCATGACTAGCAATCTTGAATTAAAGAATACAATTAGAGTTTATCTAAGCAATCTTAGGTTCTAATTAACCTTAATAAATCATTTTGACTCTAGATTAATTATCGAAATAAATTAATCTTCGATTAGAGCCTAATATTGCTTAGGTTTGCTAATTGCTTCATTAGGCGCATGTACATTGTCTAGGGGCAAAATGGTAATTTTGCACTAAACTGCCTGGACCTTCCTGCCCAACTAAACATCAAACATTGCTCATAAACATCATTCTAAACTTCCCTGAAAGTTCTGGGCTCAAACGGCATCTTTTACCCGTGTAGACACACAGGGTATTTTGGTCATTTTAGCCGAAAGTTTAGAAAACGAGGTTCCCTCCATATCATTCATAACGCATAATCCCCTTCAAACATCGAGTTGACCCATTCGAGGGTTGGGGGCAACTGCCCTTTAATTTAAAATGACCTCAGGGCATTTTGGTCATTTGTATTCTAACAGGAAATTCGGTTACATTACTCCCCTCCTTAAAAAGAATTTCGTCCTCGAAATTCGTTACCTTAGAAAAGTCTGGATACTTCATCCGCATTCTCAATTCCAACTCCCATGTGTACTCCTCCGTCTTGTCTCGTCCCCACGCGACTTTCACCAAAGGAACGACTTACTCCTCAACCGCCTGACACCACGGTCCACGATCCTCGTGGTGGAGGTGAAAGTTAGGTCCTCCCTCAACTGTACATGCTCTGGCTTAACACATGGCTAGGGTCGGATTGATATTTTCAGCTTGGAGACGTGAAGACGTCATGAAGATTTGACAATTTGGAGGTAGGGCTATTTTAGGCGACTGCCCGACTTTCTGAAGGATTTCAAAAGGTCCGAGAAATCGGGACTCAATTTCTTGATTTTCATGGCTCTACCTATTCCTGGAGTGGGAGTTATCCTCAGAAAACATGCTCACCTTCTTGGAATTCTAACGCCTTCGCCGCTTGTCCGCATAGCTCTTTTGTCGGCTTTGAGCAGCAAGATTCTATCCTTGATCATTTTTATTTGCTCTTGGTTTCCCTCACTACATCCGGTCCCAAAATGCTTTGTTCTCCAGATCATGCCAACACAAAGGCGACGACACTTCCTTCCATACAAGGCCTCGTACGGTGCCATATCGATACTCGCATGATAACGTTGTTATACGCGACTCCGATAAGCGGGGAGGTACTTATCCCAACTCCCTTTTCTATCCAAAACACATGCCCTTAGCATATCCTCCAATGTTTGGATAGTTCTTTCCGATTGTCCATCCGTTTGGGGTGGTAAGCCGTGCTTAACACAACTTAGAACCAAACGCCTTTTGAAAGGCTTCCCAAAAACGCGACGTAAACCGCGGATCTCGTCCGAATTATCGTCGATGGAACTCCGTGTAACCTTACTATCTCTTGGATGTACAACTGGGCCAACTTATCTAGGGAAAAGGTTAACTTGATGGGTAGGAAATGGGCCGACTTGGTTAACCCTCCACTATTACCCATATAGCGTCATGGCCGCTTGGGTTCGGGTAGGCTGGTCACAAAATCCATAGATATACTATCCCACTTCCATTCGGGATAGGCAAAGGTTGCAACATTCCTGAAGGCTTTGGTGCTCAATCTTCACCTTTTGACAGACCAAGCACTTACTAACCCAGGCTACTACGTCCTTTTCAATCCCGGCCACCAAACATCTTCTTAAATCCTGATACATCTTGGTGGCACCAGGATGGATGGTGAAGTGGCTTTTATGGGCCTCCTCCAAGATACTCTTTCGAGGTCACCATCTTGCGGTACACACATCCGCCCTTCAAACCTCCACAATCCATCTGCCCCTTGCTCAAAACCCTTAAGCTTTCCAGCCTTAACCGCCTCTAGAGTCTCCCTAAACTCCTCATTTTCTACTTGTGCCATCATCACCCTTTGTTTAAACCCACTGTTACTGTAAGATGACACATCTTCACACTCTTTTCTGTTATTGACATCCCCAAATTCATGTCCCTAAACTTCTCTATGAGCTCAACTTCCTTGACCATCATGTGGGATAAGCGTAATGATTTTCAACTCAGGCATCGGCAACCACATTGGCCTTGCCTGGGTGGTAACTTAGGCCGAAATCATAGTCCTTTAGAAACTCCATCCACCTTCTTTGCCTCATGTTTAGCTCCTTTTGATCAAAGAGATGCTTAAGACTCTTATGATTGGAGAAAACTTCAAACCTCACTCCGTACAAGTGATGCCTCCAAATCTTCAAGGCAAACACTATGGCGGCTAACTCTAGGTCATGGGTAGGGTAGTTAACCTCATGAGGCTTGAGTTGTCTAGACGCATAGGCTACCACTTGCCTATTTTGCATCAACACACATCCTAAACCTTTTCCCAAGCATCACAATATACCTCGAAGGGTACATTGGGTTGGCAAAACCAAAACTGGGGTCGAGGTCAACCTTTCCTTTAACTCTAGGAAGCTCTTTTCACAATCGGGATTCCATGAAAACGGGTGTTCTTCCTAGTTAGCTTGGTTAGGGGAAGAGCAATCTGGAAAAACCTTTGATAAACCTACGGTAATAGCCCGCTAAACCCAAAAGCTCCGTATTTTGATACGGTGGTCGGTCTATCCCAATTCATTACAGCTTCTATCTTACTAGGGTCAACAGCTATACCTCCTTTTGATACTACATGTCCCAAAAACTTCACTTCCTCCAACCAGAATTCACACTTAGAGAGCTTAGCATACAACTTCTTCTCTTTCAACACCTCTAAAACCAACTTCAGGTGACTTCATGCTCCTCGTGAGTCTTTGAATAGATGAGTATATCATCTATGAAAACAACCACGAACTTATCTAAATAGGGTCTAAAGATCCTATTCATATAGTCCATGAACACGGCGGGTGCATTTGTCAGTCCAAAGGACATCACGCGAACTCAAAGTGTCCGTACCGTGTCCTAAAGTTTTAGGTATATCCTCATCTCTTACTCTAAATTTGGTGGTATCCGACCTCAAATCAATCTTGGAGAATACCACCGCTCCTTTCAACTGGTCCATAAGATCATCAATCCTAGGCAAAGGGTATTTATCTTCACCGTCACACGATTCAATTGCCTATAATCTATACATAATCTCATGCTCCCATCCTTTTTCTTAACAAACAAAACCGGGCTCCCCACGTGAGGCACTAGGTCTATAAAACTCTTTTCTAACAACTCTTCCAACTGGGTTTTCAATTCCTTCAACTCCAAGGGTGACATCCTATACGGGGCTATCGAGATAGGTCCCGTTCCTGACAACTCGATGGAGAACTCCACCTCTCTCTCTGAGGGAACTCTGGTATCTCATCTAAATACCTCGGGTACTCTCTTACCACAGGAATGTCATCTATGTTCTGCAAAGTCTTCGCTAGCGGCTAGAAGGACATATCCCTTAGTTTTCTCCCCACTAGAAGACATCTACGACATTCACATAAAGTTTCAAGGTTTGACTAGTCTTGCTAGGGGATGACGAAAAATAACAGATTTGGTATGACAGGTAACAACACATGGTTAGCGTGAAGCCAATCCATGCCAAGGATTACCCTATGTCTTTCAAAGGTAAACAAATCAAATCTATGACAAAGGATCTATTTTCAACGGTAAGATGGCAATTTAAACAACAGTTACATGTATGTACAGACGGTTGGTAGGAGTAGAAACAATGAGATCAAAAGGAAGCTTAGAAACTTGCAAATTTAGAGACTCGACACTAGCATGTGAGATAAAAGAATGAGTAGCACCAGAGTCATATAGCACATTAAGGTTCTACCATTTAGTTCGCACTTACCTTCGATGAGGTCGTTGGATCCATGTGCGTCCTCCGTTGAGGGTAAAGACTCGTCCTTGGTGTTGCGGTCGGGATTCTGACTTGACGACCCTCCATTACTTTTGCAATCCTTCGCATAGTGGCCGAGCTTGCCACATCTGAAACACACTCCTTGCCCGCTAGGGGACGATTGCCATGATTCTTTCCACACGGGGCACTCCAGCTTGTGCGGGTCCGGGAAGAGGGCTCCTTGGGGTGCCTTGTTCTTGTTCCCATTGGGCCCTCCTTGTTGATTGTTGTTGTTGTTATTGCGAGGACCGCCCATTCCTCCTTGATGGTTGCGGTTTCCTCGGCGTTGGGGTTGAAGGCGGCCTTGGGTGTTGCCGAGATGGTTGATTGTTGGGTCCTCTTTGTTGTTGTGGTTGATGATGTTGTTGTTGTTGCTTGAACTGATTGGATTGGTAGGGATGGTAGTGGTTCCTCATTTGAGTCTGATTTGATGGCTTGAACTTCGGGGCTTGAGGTCCCAAACCACTGGACGATCCACCTTGCGGCACTCATCTTCTTGTGCCCTTCTTCATGATTCGGCACTTGTTGACTAGGGTCGGGAAGTCCCTAATCTCCATGTGTGCCACAGCAAAGTTAAGTTCGGCCCTCAGACCGGCCTCGAACTTAACACACTTCCATACCTCATCGGGTTCCCTTGGAAAACTCGTGAGAACTTGATCAACTCTTCAAATTTCGCCGTGACTGGCGAGACATTCCACCTTGGACCAACTGCATGAACTCAATGTCCTTGGCGTTCTTCACGGATTCGGGAAATACTTCTCATAGAAGTACGTCTTAACAGCTCCCAATTGATGGCTGCGCCCGTAGCTTCTAGCAGCCTTCGGTGCCGGTCCACCAAAACTCATCGGCTTCCATCATGTAGGCAGCAAAGGTGACTTTCTCTCCTCCTTAACAGGTAACCACGGAGTAGATCTTTTCCATGTTCTTGATCCACTCATCAGCCTTGTCGGGGTTCAGAGCTCCACGAAAGGTTGGGGATTAGCCTTGCGGAACTCCCAAAACGGGCTTGTTCCACAGCTTCAGCAGGGACCTTGAGCAGCGTCCCTTGGTTGATTCATGCGGTCGAACATGCGTTCCATCGCCCTAGCCATTTCGCGTAGACCTGACCTCATCTCGTTCACCGGCGTTGCGTTCCCATTCCGTCCGGGTGCCATTGGTCCCTAAGCACACAAGTCAACAAATACCGAGGTGATCAGGCTCAACATTCCAAACTAAATGAGCTAGTTACCATGGCACACAAGCAGACAAGGTCATGAATGCCTATCCTATAGCTTATCTCTAATAGCTAAGCACTACACATGACATACTAACGTAACATGCTTAAAGCATGGTTAGTCCAATCCTCAGGCTTGAGAATCGAACTCTCTATACCATAATGTAACACCCTAATATTTAACCCTCAATACGCCTAGGACGTATCAAGACTAATTATTAGTTATTACTTCTCTTTAAATTCATTTATAAAATACTTAGCGGAAAATACAGGTAAATTTTTTTTTTGAAATGATTTATATAAACCAAAGTGCGAGCCTTTGCGCGTAACATAAACAACGTGAAGCGGAAGAATAAATAAAACATACAGAATATAAACATTAAAGAACACATCCATCATAAACATCATTCCTCATTACATTAGATAATATAGTTTAGTACATCACAATAGAAATATAAAAGAAACATAAAGTCTTACCCGTACTAGTGGAGAGCTTGCAAGGACAATGGGAAACATAAAGACAAATACATGGTAATAATCCCAAAAGATAAACACCCAACTATCACTACCCTCCCACTCCAAGCCTACTGGTGACGCTGTCCTCCCGGGGAGATGTAGCCCGCGAACTGACGAAGCTCCTCGGATGTAGCCCAACGAAGCGGAGATCTAGGCATGGGAATCGAGGGGCAGCATGGCCTCCGCGTCGTGGTCGCCTCTGCTTGCCGAACGCGCCTCGCATGCCTCGGCTGGGTGACCGTGTCCTCACTACCTCCTCCGTGACCCATAGGGAACGAAGGGAAGATCCTCCAAGGATCAGCCTCTGATCGAGAACGGGGAACATACTCAGGATATCGCGTCCTCCGACGAGGAAGGTTGGGCGACGGGTCTGCTCATTCTGGGTCGTGTCCTCTCAAAGATCAGTCGTCGCCAAAGGGTGAAGTCGGATCGAGCGATAGCTGGAGACGGGGAAGCAAAAGGGCGTCCCACGTATGCAAAACGCGCACCTCGCAATGACCCTTGAAGTGGTAGGACTGATGCTCGGGGTCATAGTGCACCTCCCATGTAGGCGGGTCAATGAAAATCACGAACGACGCCATCGATATCTGAAGACGTAACGGAAAGAAACAGAGAGAGGGGTGAGAATTCTTACTAAAGAATCTCAGGGGAAATCCTCTATCCTAGTGCCATCGTTTACGTCCCAGGAACCTTGGGTTTATTATGAAAAGGTTGAGCATGCATAGGTTCATTATGAGGTTTTCGCAAAGGTTGTTGTCCAAGGTCCATGTCTTTTATAATGATTCTTAATGCATGTATGCAACATAATGTTTCATGGATGCATGGTAGCACTTTAGGTAAATCAAACAATAATTCAAACAACATTTGTGTGGCATGAAACTTTTCTTTGAACATCTTTCCTTTCTCATACTTGTGTCACCAATAATATAGTAACCGCACCCCTTAAGCTAGGCTATGAGCTCATACCTTAACTAGTCGTCACTAGTTCTTACTTATCCTCTTGATAAGCGAATCATAAATATCATAATCCCGACTCCCAGAGTACGGGTAGGGGCCTAAGGATCACCCATCATGGGACTTTCTCCTTCTTCGAAACGCATCGACGGTTAAGACCATCGACTTTGTCCGCTTCGGGATGGCTCACGTCCATACCCCCCACGGGTTTACTTCTCTCAAGCAGGAGAAATGCGTCTCTGCATATAACTTTAAACTTCATATTTCTCAAAAACTTTCTTTTGTCCCTCAAATTTGACGGAAATTCGGGCATAACACTACTCTCCGAATTTCCTCAAATTTGAGTCATGCCACATAATTTCAGTCACATGCATCATTTTCATGGAACTTTCTCATTGCCACAACTTTCTAGTTCACATGAGCATATTTCTCAATTTCATTCATATCTTTGAAACATTATGCATCTCAAACACAACATTTCATCAAATTATGCATATAAAGTTTCATGCTCAAGGAACTAACATAATCACATCATCATAAGTGTGCACGAGGTTCATCATCATAATCACTCTCTCGTCCACCTATCTCACAGTATCTTATGCTTTGCCCCTTTCGGGCTTTAAACTTGTATTTGCATTATTATTACCCTCAAGGGGTTGGCACTTAAACTTTTCCTCTAAGATTTGAACTCACCAAAATTCCATCAGCACTCAACATAAAGGGAGAAAAATATATATCATTTGCTTAAGGGGCTCTAGAATCTCCATTCCGACCCTTTTAAGATCCATCTTTGCTAAGGCTCCATAATTAATTCTTAGATCAATTATGAGGGATTCCTAGGCATGTTCTCTAAGTTATAAACCACTTAGATCTCTTATCATCATCTTATACTTAGAAATTAGCACCTAATCATTTATGAAGGGATCTTGTACATGTCTTACTAATTATGAATCATTTATCCCTGAATTAATCATGCTAGAACAGATTTGCACTTCTTTGTATTAAGGTGTTCTAGAATTCTCATCTCAAGTCCCTTTTTAGTTACTTATTCTTTACTAGCTTCTCTAAATCGATCCTTGCTTCACTCAACATAATTTTACACATTTAACACCTTAGAAACACATTTATAGGAGCCAAACATAGAACCAAATCATGAACCCATAAGATCACATAATCTCTTGGGTTGAAATGCATATAAGTTACTAGTTTTCTCTTGGAATGTTTCTGAAACAAAAGGTGTTCTGGTAATCGATTACATGTTCCTAGTAATCGATTACCAGGAGCTCAATTCATTTTGGGTTTTCAAAAACAACCGGGTAATCGATTACACATAATGGTAATCGATTACGTAGGGTTAAACCTTTGAAAAATAAAGAACATAGGGTAATCGATTACTATGTAATTTTTAAGGGTTTCAAGAGAATGTTCCTGGGCATGAAAAGCCGTAGTAATCGATTACACGCCTCTGGTAATCGATTACGAGAACCAAAAGTCCTTCAAAAACCTTTGGTAATCGATTACATGGGTGGTAACGATTACCAGAACCTCAAAATTGAGAAAACATGATTTTGACACATTCCAAACTATTTTAAACCTCTTGAGACCTCATAAAACAGTTTTCCAACATTTCCTTGAAAATTATTCATGTATTTTACAAAATCAAACCATTGTTGGTTCATACCAAAACTCATCCATTTCTTTTGAATGGAGTTTCCTTTTTAGGATACTTAGGGCAAGTCTTTGAGCTCTAGAGTATTTAGGTGATGACAAAATCTTAAACATGCCATGCACTTTATTTTACTCTTCATTAGAAAGTAAAGTGAGAGCATAAAATAAATATGAGATGCAACTTCATTATTATCTTTAAGGATTAAGTGATGACTTGAAATATAAACATGAAATGCAAGCTTGGGAATTTAAATATGGTAATGCAAGTTCATTCATTTACTCTTGTGAAATTAGTGATAGCATCAAAATAAACATGAGATGCAAGACATAAATTTAAACATGAATGCATCTTGTTTTTGTCTTAGCTAGAGCTCTTGCAAGACTTTTAGAGGAACATAAACCTCAACCCATTATGTATCATAAGGCAAGCTTTAGAGTTCTTAGCACCTAGACTTCAAAAGAAATCTTAAGGTTTGAACTCATCATCAAGCTTAAGGAAATGGACCCAAAGTTCATCACTTTGTCTAAACAAAACTACAAGAACTAAGTCATATTCTTTATTTTATTGCTCATAGGCTTCAATCTAGAGTAAAATTTTAGAACGCCGACCAACTTTAAGGTTGGCAAGGGTAAGCTTAGAGCTTTTGAAATCATGGATTAACTTTCTTAACAAAACTTTTGTGATCTACTAGACATTTTTACAAACTTTGTTCAAATCCAAAGAAGAAACTGAAATCCTTAAGGGAAAGAGGAAGAGGAAAACCAAAACTTAAGCCAAGAAAAGAAAGGAAATCCAAGCATGTATGGTCCAAGACCAAGTTGTTTCAAGCTTTAGAGGTTTCTCACATGACAACAACAAATCATTATCTTGAAACCTCATCATCAAGCTCACATTTTTTTTGTAAGAAGGCCTCTTGGCCGAAAAAAAAGAGGAAGGAAAAAGAGTTTGAAACCAAGAGAAAAACTAGAACTTTCTTGAAGAACACAAACAAAAATCATCAAAACTTAACCCCTACCTTAAGAAGTCTTGAAGAGATGTAAGAAAGCTTTGTTTTCTAGATGGAAGGAGAAGGAAATCCTTTTGGAGTCTTGAGGAAGAAATCAGCCAAGTTGAGGGAATTTGAGAGGAATGAGAGAATTTGCAAGAAGTGTGAACTTACCAAGTGAACCAAAGTGTGACAAGGTTCATCAAGGCTTGGTATTTATAGGAATTTTCAACATTGAGGCTTCCAAGGGAGGGAACCGGCGCCATTTTGGAGAGGAGGAGGAAATATCTCTTACAAAGGTATGGTTGTAAGCATGGTTGAAGCATGGTGAGGCATGGCAAGGCATGGTGTAGGCATGGCCTTTGGAGTGTGAACAAGTTAACACATGTGGCAAAAAGGGAGGAGTGGCCGCCACATAAGGCCAAGGGAGAGAAATTTGTTCATGTAATTGTGGTTTAGATGTGTTTAGGTGTTTCTTTGATTAGGTTTTGATTAGGAGTTTGTAAGAAAGTGTTTAGGTGAAGTAATTGGTTAATTAGGAGTGTCAAGACTTGATTAGGAGGGTGATCTTATTAGATTAGTAATTTAAAATAATTCTTTTGGTCAAATGAGGTATGGCTCAATTCCTTAATTTAAAGAAAGAAGAGAGAGAGACACTATTCAAGATTCCATGACTAGCAATCTTAGGTTCTAATTAACCTTAATAAATCATTTTGACTCTAGATTAATTATCGAAATAAATTAATCTTCGATTAGAGCCTAATATTGCTTAGGTTTGCTAATTGCTTCATTAGGCGCACTGGACACCTTCTAGGGGCAAAATGGTAATTTTGCACTAAAACTGCCGACCTTTCTGCTCAACTAAACATCAAACATTGCTCATAAACATCATTCTAAACTTCCTGAAAAGTTTGGCTCAAACGGCATCTTTTACCCGTGTAGACACAGGGGGTATTTTGGTCATTTTGAGCGGAAGTTGAGAAACGAGGTTCCTCCTCCTATATCATTCATAAACATAATCCCCTTCAAACATCGAGTTTACCCATTTAGGGTTGCCGGCAACTGTCCTTTAATTCTGTAATGACCTTAGGGCATTTCGGTCATTTGTACTAACAGGAGAAATCGGGTGTTACACTTATCACCAAAAATTGCCCAATGTAGATTGCTTGAGATGATACTTTGCTCTAACTTTTGCTTAGGTCGGCCTTTTCAGTTTTCAACTGAAGCAGTTTTTTTTGTTTTGCCCTAATTTTTGCTTAGGTCGCTCTTTCAGTTTCAACCTAACGGGTTCTCTTCTTTTTTTTTTTTTAAAGCATATTTTCAACATAAAACCTTTTGACTTGATTTAGCCGAGATTGGTTTAGGCAATTCTTGTCCATCCATGTTTTGCAAAATCAATGCTACACCTTAGAGCGCTTGTTTAACAATGTAAGGACCCTCATAACTCGGAGCCCATTTTTCCCGTGGGTCCTCCTCAATTGGGAGAATTTTCTTCAGAACCAATCTCCCCAAAATCTCTAGGATGAACTTTTTGTTAAAAGCTTTGGCCATCCTACTTTGGTACAATTGGCCATGACAAAAAGCCGCCAATCTCTTTCCTATCATGTTCAACTCGTCACATCAAGTCTTCACCCATTCAGATTCCTCTAGCTTGAGCCTTTATTAAAACCCTCAAATGACGGGATTTCCACTTCTATGGGATATAGCTTCTGCCGATATACCAATTAGAAGGGAGTCATCCTTGTGCTCAATCGTATGTTGGTACGATACGCATGTAAAGCATATGGTAGTAATCTCATGCCAATCTTTGTATTCACAACCATTTTGGCGATGATTTCTTGTAATGTCTTATTTTCAGCCTCAACCGCGCCATTCATCTGAGGTCCTAAGGAGCCAAGTTGTGGTGCTTGATTTTGAAAGTCTTGAAAATTTCTGTAACTTCGGCACCATTGAGATTAGGAGCGTTATCCTGATGATTCTTCTGGAATTCCATATCTACAGATAATGTCCCTCTTGATGAATCTAAGAAACACCTTCTGTGTGAATGCCGGCATATGAAGCAGCTTCCACCCACTTAGTGAAATAGTCTATTGCCACCAAAATGAAGCGATGACCATTGGATGCCTTGGGATTAATTGAGCCGATCACATCCATGCCCCACATCGAGAAGGGCCAAGGAGGTACCATGTTGTGTAATGGAACTGGAGGAGCATTATTTGGTCTGCATATATTTGGCATTTGTGGCACTTCGAACATGATCATACATTCAATGGTGGAACAGGTAATAACCACTCCTTAGGATTTTGCTGCCATCATGTGTCCATTGGCATGAGTTCCGCAAATTTCTTTCATGGACTTCAGTCATGATTATTTGAGCTTCATGAGCATCTACACATCTAAGGAGAGTGGTGTCATGATTCCTCTGTAAAGGACTTCCCCATCAGAAAAGGACATAGTCAGTCGTCGGATTGTCTTCTTGCTTATCTTATTTGCCCCAGCGGTATTCTCCCTTTGAATATACCGTTTATATCATGATACCATGGTTGACCGTCTGTTTAGCCTTACATACCACAGGATACTTGTTCATCTTGTACCTCTACATGGAAGGTGGACATTGGTGTGGGCTTCCATTTAGTCATTATTCCAAGTCGCCAATGCATCCGCATATTGGTCTGTCCCGAGTTAAGTGAGAAAATGATATATCATTAAAGCGTTCAATTAGTAAGACAAGTGCCTCCTGATAAGGTACCATTGGGATCCTTTCTACGCCATTGTCCATTAACTTGGTAGATTATGAGTGCCGAATCTCCAAAGACATTCAGTTCTTTTTCCAAGTCAATTGCCACTTGCAAACCATTTGCACTTGCCTCATATCTCAATATTGTTGGTACATTCAAAATTAATTGATGGACTCTGGGACTATTTTCCAGCTTGGTGATACTACGAGAGCTCCTACTCCACATCCATTCATGTTGACAGCCCCATCAAAGTACATCTTCCATGTATTCTCCTCTTCTACGTCTTCTTTTCCACCACTAATACCCTTATCAGGAAACTCAGCCGTGGTGGTTGTCCATCCTCCAAAGGGTTTTCAAGCTGTGAGCAATTGCACCTCCCTTGACAGAACTTTTGAGTCACATATTTGATATCAAATTCTAACAGGATATCACTTGCCACTTTGACATTCTCAATGACACATGGGGACTATCAAATATGTATCTCAATGGATCCATTCGAGATTAGCCAAGTAGTGTAGTATAACATGTATTGCCTTGCCTTTTAGAGGCCCATGCTAATGACAATAGGTCTTCTCAATTGTCAAATAGCGGGATTCACAACCATTAAACTTCTTGCTCAGAATAAATAGCTTGTTCCTTCTTTCCATACTCATCATATTGTCCCAACATTGCCCCAAGTGATGTGGGAACACTGCGAGGTACAATATTAAAGGACGACCTGTATAGGTGGGGTCAAACTGAGGTTTTACTAAATAAGCTTTTATTTTGTCAAAGGCTTCTTGGCACTCTTCATTCCATTCTCCAGGCTAATGCTTTCTAACACTTTAATATCGGCTACAAGTGCTAGTCAAATTGGCAATGAATCTAGCAATGTAGTTGAGCCTCCCAGAAAACTTCTCACTTCCTTTTTACTGGGAGCTGGCATCTCCTGGATTGCCTTTACTTTGTCTGATCTACCTTTATCCCCTCTCTGACAATGAATCGAGTAATTTCCCTGGAGACGCTCCAAACACATTTATTCGGGTTCAGCGCAACTTATATTTTCTTAGCCTTTCGAACAACTTTTGTAGAACTATTACATGACTTTCTCCTCTTTAGACTTGGCGACCATGTCATCCACATACACTTCAATCTCTTTATGCATCATATCATGGAATAATGCAACCATGGCACGTTGTAGGTGGCACCAGCATTTTTACCGAATGCATGACTTGGATAGAAGAATGTTCCCCACGGTTATGAAGTAGTTTTTCCTTTGTCGTGAACGTCCATAGGAATCTGATTATACTCTTAGTACCCATCCATAAATGAAAAACGGTGATTTCCAGCTGTATTATCGACTAGGACATCAATGTGAGGGAGTGGAAATCGTCTTTTGGACTAGCTTTGTTTATATTCCATAATCCACGCACATTCTAACTTTTCCATCCTTTTTAGCACGGGCACAATGTTAGCCACCCAGTCATGTGTCTTGACACCTCCAAAAATCCGGCCTTGAGCGTTTAGTCACCTCCTCTTTATTTTCAATGACATTCAGGCCGCATCCTTCTCAACTTTTGCTTTTCTGTTAACTCCCGCATAAAGGGATCTTATGTGAAGCTATTCCTATTGAGCTTGCATATCATGGTAGGACCACGCAAAGACATCCAGGTATTCCTTGAACAATGCAATCATTTCTGAGCGTTTTTCTGATTTTCCACTATTTCAGCTCCTTCCTCTTCTTTCATGCCCATGTTAATCAACTCGATCACCTCATTGTCTAAGTCAAATCCCTTTTCTGGATGTTCCAATAAGTCTGAAAATTGCCCAACAATTTCTGATCTTCATCAGATTCATGGCTATCACAATCAATTTAGCAAGAGAACCAATTGATGAGTTTTCAAATTCCCTTTCATGAGGCAAAATTTCTATAGCATTTAGATTCCTGGAAAGCAATTGTGGTGGGTTGGAAGGCCAAATAGATAGTGGAAAAGTGCAAAATAAAATTAAAAAAACAAAATTAATGAGCTAAAAATGATGGTAAAGAGAAAGCAAATAGAGGAGAGTAAAACAAGGAGAATGAAAGATACCAAGAAATATAAAAAATGCGGAAAATAGGAAAAAGAAATATTGCTGAATAACACACAAATTTATTTATGATGTCTTCAAGTAGCATAAATAAAAGCATAAATAGTCTTTAGATACAACACAAATGATTACTTTGAGCAATAACATCAATCACTTGTTCAATCTTCTAGCTTATTAACATTTCATCATTGTTGGCAGCATAAATCTTGTTGCTCTTTTCAGCGTCTATGTCCAAGGTGTTGATGGTGAGACGGTAGCAAGGGGAATGAACTTTTTCACCTGTAATCACTTCAGCTGGACTAGGAAATGTTTCCTTCAAGTGAGGGATCTGTTTATTTTCTTCTCATGTTTCTCCTGTTGGAGGGCCATAGCATCCATTTCTTCTTCTAACGGTGCATTATATCCCAAACCAAATCGATTAGGTTTTTGGAGACTCGATATAGGTACTAATACCTTGCAACTGTGGTCCTAACCCCTTACCATGTAGGTATCCATTCTTAGTCATGATGTGAGCCACTATTTGATTAAATTCTGCATTATAGACCCATTGCATTCATATCCTTGCTTCACCAACTCCAGGCTATGCCACAAGTTATTGTCTATCGACTCCACATTCTCCACATATGGTAGTGAGACTTGGTTTGGATACAATGATGTCCCTTTCTCCATGGATTGTGATGACTGATTCATTTTAATATATTTAACCTTTTGATGCAAGGTTGAAGGGACAGCACCGATATCATTAATCCATCTTCCTAGCAACATGTTATAATCTGAGCCAATCTCCATCACCTGAATAACACTTTGATTTGCTTGGCCCAATCTCTAGTGGCAACACCACCTCACCTAGAATGTTTTGTAGCTCCATCAAAAGCTTTTACAACCATCACTTGAGGTGATATATCATCCACACTCATTGATAGTTATTTCAAAGTGGACATGGTAATACATTTAACCCTTATCCTCCATCAATAAGGACTCTCAGGCACTATGTGGCCTTTGCATTTGAGGGTTATATGTAGCGCTGTGGGTTAGCTCTGATATCACTTCTTCATCTAAGAATGTGATCATATTGACACGTTTCTGATCCACCATACTTATCATGTTCTCCAATGAAGTGTCGGGCTTGACATAGGCTTCCTTCAGGACCTTCAATATTGCCTTTTGATGAGATTCAGAGGACAAGATTAATGACAGAAGAGATATTCTAGCAGAGTCTTCTTTAATTGTTCCTAGAATATCATACTCGCTCTCGTTTCATGATTTTAAGGAACTTTCTTCCTCCTTCTTTTTCTTTTTCTTTGTACTTCTAACCTTTTTCAATGTTCCCTTCATCAACAAATTTCCCTTTTTCCAACTCCTTGGGTCCATACACTTCCACTTCTTGTTATTCCTTTTACCTCCATGATACTGGTCACTTCTTCACCTCCTTGAGCTTTTGAGGTTTCCCCTATGTCACTTTCATTTCAACCTTGGTCTCATAATTCCAAGGTACGGCATGTGTGTCCTCATAAACAAAGGGTGTTGGTTTCTTCAGTGATCACTACCTTTTCTGCTTTGGTGATTAGCGGAGGCACTCGAGTACAAAACGTTCGATTACATTCACCTCCTCAAGGTATTCTGTTTCTTTTTGCTTGTATAACACCCAAGTTAAGAAATCTCTGTACATGCACCTTGAAATCCCAACAGTCCTCAATATCATGCCCCAGACTTCCACAATGGTATGCACAACTTATTCGCATCATATTTCTCATTCTCCTTTATTGTCAAGAGTAGTGCCTCAGATTAACCACCTCCTTCAAGCCGATAAAAATTTTCTGCATAGGGGTTTGAAGATTCAAAACCTTTTTGATCAGTGGTTCTTCTACCAGAGCATTTACTCGACCTCCTCCTTCATGATTTGGAATTGGATTATGGACAATATCTGGTTTTGACTCTCTTGAAAATCCAGTCCCACAAGCAATTAGCTTCTTCACTCCGTCTTGAAACCTTCACAATCCTCATGGAATGTCCTGCTATGTCCATATGATATTTGCAGGTTAAGTTTGGATTATACCAAGCCGGGTATGGTGGTTCTAATGGAACACACATGATATGCCGAGATGAGATGAGCATCAACTAGTCGTTGAAAAAGACGAGCATTTGAGATGGATAGTTTCGGAAGGTGTAAGTTTGGAATCGAGAACGACTTTGGTTTTGGGTATTAGGCCGTGGTGGTGTGGTATTTGGTGATTTTGAGGATGTATGGTTGGGTTGTAGGTATGTTGGGCGAGCTGGTTGGTATGGGCGTATATGGATGTTATTGACTTGAGGTTTGGGGTATGGAATTGTATTTGCATTTGGAGTGACTTGTATAGTGGGTAAGGAGAGATGGATGGTATTGGGGTTGGCCGTGTTGAGGTATATCTTGGAATGAAAGATTGCTGACCTTGCACATAACTTACTTCCACCTCTTTTTTCTTAGGCGGGAATCCTCTTCCGTGTCCTCATTGCTCATAGGAAGTTTCCCAGCTTTAGCCAAACTCTCAATTCTTTCACCTGCGGTTACTAGCTCAGAAAGTCTTTGTATGCTACTCCTGCCATTGTCCCAATATAAGGAGATCCTAAGGTCCCCAAAAAGTACAAACACATTTCAGAAGGGATGAGTGGCGGTTGCACCTGAGCGGCTAAAGTTCTCCATCTTTGAGCATATTGTTTAAATGACTCCTCCTTCTTCCTTTGCATTGTGCTTAATTGCTCACGGGTGGGTGCTATTTCCATGTTGAACTTGTAATTGACTCATGAATTGATCAACCAATTCTCTCAACAAGAAATTTTAGAATGGTCTACTGAATATACCATTCTAAAGTAGGACCACTTAAGCTTTCATGGAAAAGCTAATGAGAAACTTCTCATCTTTGGACCATATCGCCATTTTAGTAATAATAACTCTTCAAATGGAACAAAGGATTGCGGTCCCATCATATTTTGAGAAGTCGGGAACCTTGAAGTCTTTGGGAACTATCAGATCTAGGAGGACATAGTTGTTCAATTTCCACATAGCCATAGGTGTTAGGTCCCTGAATGGCCTTAATTTGATCTTGAATCTTCTTCATCCATTCTTTCTGAATTTGTCTTTATTCACCTCTGGACGGCTATTCTCTGAGGAAAATGGTTGTTTTTGGGTGACAACATGAGGTGATTCCCAAACAGGGTACATGCCGTGCCTGCCATGAATGTTCTTAATGGACGATAGCCTTCCCCAATTGGGATCACCAATGGCATTGTTGGTGGTGGCTATCCATGAAGGTTATTCAGAATTTCATCCCCCTCGTTCACCCTTGAGTGACATTTACAGCCACATTTGATGTTCCCTGGATGGCTACCATTGCAGTGCTTGGTTGTACCCCTACTGACGCAGTCACTATGTCTCGTTGGATTAGCTCCTAATAAATCCAGTGACTCCTTCATGGCTCTCATCATTTCTTCCATCTTTGCTTGGTTATTTGACATTTCATTCAATTTCTCTCACTGCATCGACTTCCATGCTCAAGCTTTTACTTGTCAAGCATTTCCTGTTCATGATTACCACCAGCCATCTTAGTCCGAGCTCGGTATTGTGAATACGAGTTAGACGGTATCTTCCTTCCTTGGGCGCCCAATTGTGACACAGCTTTACCTTTTGTTAAGAAGAAAAGAGAAAAAAGAATTAGTGAAAAGATAAAAATATTGCAATTTGTTAGAGAGCGGCAAATATATCTGGTCTTGACGTAGTATCTTTGATGATAACTGTTTTCTAACGTCTCGTTCAAAGGTACTAAGTTATAGCTATTGCCATGAGACCAACGCAATGCAAAGAAACAAACATTCTTTTATTCATCATTTGTCACAATCGTCATTTTTCATACAACCATTCAAAAGGAAATACATCATAAATGTCGACAACAATGCTACCCAACAGAAAAGCCTTTATGTGTCTTCAACGTCTTCCTGATTATTTGCTTCATTCTCCCAATCAAATCCTTACAATAGCCAACAAAGCTTAATTTCAGTTGGGTTTCGAAAAGGATGATTTCTTCTCAGCCAGCTTTAAGTGTCTTGGAACGTCTTCTATTGCCGCATTAGCCAACCTTGCTAAGTTCGAAAAGCAAATCTTCAACTCATGAATGACATGATCTTGGTGTTGCACCTCAAGATCCAAATTTGCAACTTTTTCCTTTTCTTCTTAGGAGCTTGATACAATTTCAGGATCTCATTTTTCATGTGTTGATTTAATTCCTCGGCTTCCTTTGATATTCCTTGTTCATTTCTTCTATTTGTTGCTTCATTTGTTCCTTTTCTGCGAGTCAGCGGCTTTCTCAATCTTGGCCTTTCGAAGTAGCTCCTTTAGTTGTGATTTTCAGTTATTGCCATATCACGTTCTTGCCTTCGAAGCTTTAGTTCTTTATTGGCAGCTTCAAACATTCTTTGGTCTTTACCATGTGTTCTGCCCATTTTTAGCCTTTTACTGGTCCCTTCTAGAATCTGATCTTTTTCAGCAATTTCTCGCTTTAAAGTTGCATAATCATGCTGAGCGTTTTCAACTCGAACTCCACTTGTACCTTTTCTTGTTTAGCCTTGTCCAACCTTTCTTTCATTTCTTTGATTTCTTCATTTTCATCAGAATGCAAGGCCGGTGTTGTCAGGAATAATTGTTGTCAAGATTCTGAATGGCAACTTGACCTCTTGAGCTACTTTTCACCCATTGGCGGTAATTTTCTTTTACCGCACAGCTCCTAACTCCCAATTCTTTTCCTTTTCGATGACGTTGTTCCAAGCAAATCGGACCTTCGTAGTAGGCTAACGTCATGGGAATCTAGGTAATAAAGGACAAATGGAGTAATTGGGCTTGAAGGCGGTCCCATCATAGGGTAACCAAGCTGGCGCAACACCAATGCTGGATTGTAATTTATACACCCTCGAGTACCCATAAGAGGTACATTTGGAAAGTCTCCGCACTGGTAAATCAAGGTCTGCCCATCTTCCCACCAAGGGTACCATCGAATCACCTTTTCATTCAATTTAACCAGGTCTTCAGCCCATTCTCGCCCACTTTTCTTCTTGATACGATGCATTTTTAGATCATCAAGGGGACAAGATGCCTTGTAATTTCTTTGGAAGATATGCGCTGTAACCCACACATATAGTATTGGTAAACAACACAAATTCTCTTACCATTCCTCTCATGACAAAAATCCAAGGAACAGTAGACATCCCTAGGAGGGCCGAAACAGGATTGTGACCATGAAACTTTCTAGCAAGGAACACATCAATCGCTGCAAAATCTATGAAACCGTCAATATTAGGAAACAAGACGGTGCCATAAATGGTGAGGGTCAACACATCTAAAAGTGTCCCAGTTTGGCTTCAGCTAAGCCTGCAAATGTTTCTCCAATAATCTCTTGTGAATCCCTTTGTCCGTTTCTACATTTCTGGGCTTCATGCAAATTTCTTACATTTACCTTCAGGACATTTGCTATAGTGTGCAAAGAAGCATAATGTCCTTGATAATTGTAAGGTTTTTCTCCTTCTAGCGGTAACCAGGATTCGTTCAAATTCTTCAAGGGTTGGTGCCAATGAAAATCTTGAAAGGTGAAGCATCGGAGTGGAGGATCATATACCGGGCCAATGCCTGATTGCCTCTACCTGTATTTCCACTTCCAATAGGCTCAAGATTTTTCCATGTTTTCTGGTGAGAGAAAGACGTTGGTGCTTTCAACAGTTGACTCAAGGATCTCAGGCTTTCTGTTTCAGGTTTTTTGGTTTTGAGTTGCAAAGTCTTTTTCAGTTTCTCTTCATGATTGTTTGGTCTCATGTTTGCTTCCATTTTTTAGATACTCACAAGACTTCAATATTGTTCTCTAACAAACCTACTTGTAGCAACGAAGAAAAATGAGTTTTTTATTATATAAAAAAAGGCAATAAACACTTGCATGTTAAAGAATTTATGTACATAAAATAAATTAATTAATTAAAGAAAAGGTATGCTCCCTTTGTGTCCTATTTGAGATAAAATATGGGTGTTAAACATAGTCTGATGGTTGTTCTACATTGTGAGCACTTTCACCAGGTAGGTCTATATCTCAGGATTTACCTTAGAGTTAAAGGCTCATTTTGAATGTTATCCCCAAGAAGGTGAACCGCTAGATGTAGGACATTCACGAAAGAGTCACACTCTAGACGAGATTTTGCAATAACCAAACAGGATGTACATCCAAAATGGCAACCACTACACAATCTCTTACCTATCTCAAGCTGCACTAGACTCCTTGGGTATAGGGCCCCACTCGTGTGTGATAAATGTGTGAGTGTTGTGTGTGAAGGGAGCATACAAACCTGGATAACTACCCATGGAAAATACCTGCAAAATAAATACAAACAACAAATATAAAAACCAACAATAGTCGTTACCCTAAAGTTTTCACAAAAAAAACAAATAAAAGTCGTCTACCTTATGGTTGTCACAAAGAAAAATAATGCTGACAAAATTCTAACATAAAAAGAAAATAACAAGATAAAAATATAATAAATATAAAATAAAATAAATAAACTAAAAGGAAGTTATAATAATATGCACAATCAATTATTTAGGCTTGACTTCAGAGAAATCCCCAGTGGAGTCGCCATCTGCGCAACTGATCTGAATCTACGCCCGAAAAATTAGTCTATTTGTTAAATTTGGAGTCGCCACCAAGTTTATTTAATTGGTAACATGGAAAAACCCCTATTAAAAAAAGTGGTCTTTAACCATATTAATTCGTAAGTCGGTTATGCATAGGGATGTAACACCTAATAATTAACCCAATACACCTAAGCAGGATTTTGATTAATTACTAGACTTTACTCTTTGCTTCAGTCCTTAATCATGCTTTGAAAATACTTAGTGAAATTACGAGCCATTTTTTTTTTTAAACATAATTGAAAATGTGAGCCGCTTACGTGAATGATTTAGCAAAATTAAAAGACACATAGGAATTTACAAACATCACATCATAATATATTGGCTCCATCATAGCATCCATAATTACATATCATATAGATATTTTGCCTACCAAAGAATAAGACTAAGTGTAGGCAATCTAATAAAACATAAATAATATATGGATGGAAGGACATCCATTAATGGCACCTAGTAATAACACTCCAGGGATAGGGATAGATATCTGAAATATACGAGTGAAACTAGCAGGATTCAAGTTCAGTCCTTATACCTCAATGTGATTCACGAACGCTTCCTTCTATTTCTAAGACGAGATGGAAAGAAAAATAGAGGGAGTGAGAAACTTATAAAAAGAATCTCAGGGTACTCACCTCATGATGCATTGTGTCATCATCATCGTCCCCAGGAACCTTGGTTATTATGAAATAGTGAGCATGCTAAGATTGATTTATTAAGTTCGAAAATATACTTTACCGAGGTTCGTCCCTTTTAATCATGCGTCTTATAATGCATCATAAACTTAGCATGTCATGTTTATAATGAACTTTTCCTTTCATATATAATAACATAGTTATGCATAAAATCACATCATATTCCTCATCATCATTTCATAATACTATGCATAGCAGAATATCATATTTCTCATCATCATCTCATAAATACTATGCATAGCAGAACATCATATTCACATAATGCATTTACTTAGTTTCTTAGGTGACTTAAAGTTACTTTCATCATCATTTTCCTGGGCCACCCTATACTCCACCCTTTTGGGAGTAATCTAGGTTATGAGCTCATACCTTGCTAGTCGTCATGACATACTTATCCCTTTTGATAAGTAAAAATTCCTCTCTACCCTTTTGAGAGAACAGACTAGGCAAGAATCACCTTTTCACCGCCTATAGTTTGATGGGTCCAAAGGATCATTTTCTCATATATTTTGAGTCACCTTTAAGTCTTTGCATGTTATATCATAATACAATTCTTCATTCATAATCATCATAACATTTTCTCATTTATAGTCTTATGCCGAATAATATATACCAACTGGAATCATGCATCTGGAGATTCCCAGGAAGAGGTGGGTCACAATGGACACGCTTAAATACCAAATCTTTCCTTAGCCAGAATCTTTCCAAATTGCACTCAGGAATACACTTTCTTCCAGGAAATATGTCTTTATTTCATGCATAAGTTTTCATTGTTTGCAACAACAACTATAACATACAAACCAGGGAATCAATCAATGACACCAAATTCTTAATAAGCATCAAATCACATTTTAAGTACACATAAATTACTAGCTTCCCATAAAATTCTTACAAAGTTTTAAAACTCTTTTAAAACTAATTCCTTTTGTTAAACTTGAAAGAAGTCATAGGACTTTAGGCCTAAATTAACCATGGGACCGATTTATAACTTGAAAGAATGTTCATAATTAAATCTTTCACTTAAGATAAAAGGAGCAAGTCTTGAGCTTTAGAGATTTAGGTGACATCTTTGAATTATTACCATGCTATGCAACCTTATTTTAATCTTATCTTTATAAGGTGATAGCTTGGAATTATAAACATGATATGCAATTCCATTTCTTTATCTTTAAGATTTAAGGTGATAACTTGAAAATTAAACATGATGCAAGAACTTGTAATATAAACATGATGCAAGAAACTTGAGCGCGTAATCCGCATGACCAGGAGAGGAGAGAGAATTAAGCAACCTAGCCCGGTAGTCGCATAGGACCGTTAGGAGATGAGAATTACATTTTTTTTTAAGCTCCAATTCTCAAGACTTCTTAAAGAATAAATTCTTTAACTCCAATTATCTCATTTCGCTTATGATTCATAAGCAAGTCTTTGAGCTCTAGGATTTTTAGGTGATGACATAAAATAAACATGCCATGCATTGACTCTTTTAGCCATTATAAAATAAAGTGAGAGCATAAAATAAACATGAGATGCAACTTCTTTATTATCTTTAGAGATTAAGTGACAACTTGAAATTTAAACATGAAATGCAAGCTTGGAAATTTAAACATGAATATGCAAGTTCATTTATTCATTCTTGAGAATTTAGTGATGACATAGAAATAAACATGGTTATGCAAGGCATAAACTTAAACATGGATGCAAGTTCATTTTATTTCTTTACTAGAGCTCCTCCAAGACTTTAGAGAAATATAAATTCAACCCAATATATCTTAGCAAGACAAAGTGAAAAATACATCTTTCAAGTTCTAAACTCAAGATCATAAAAACATCATAAAAATATTATTCTTTAAAGTTTTGCATCAAGTGGAACTTTCAAGCTTTAGAGGCCTAACTTGTGATGGATTCACAACCCACCCTCAAGGTCCTCATCATCAAGCCATCATCTTAGTCCCACCTAGGCCATATGGCTGAATTGTTCAAAGAAAGGAAGAAGAAAACCAAATGGAAAAACTAGAGAAAATCCATGAAATCATCATTTTGAACCAAGAACAACACTTAGCAAAGCATAGAAATAAACTTAAAAACAACTCCCTACCTAATCTGATTTGAAGGAAAGGAAGAGAACTTGGTTTCCTTGAGTGAAATGAAGAAAATATTCTTGAAAACTTGAAGAAAGAATTCAGCCAAGAGGAGGAGGAAATGAGAGCTTTTGGTGCTCCTAAAACTAGAATTTGTGTAAGTTATGAACTAAGCATCTAAACTATCTTCAAGCATGCCTATTTATAGAGATTTTGCAGCTCATAAATGGACAAAGGAAGGAAGAAATCTGACCAAAAATTAGAGAAAAAAATAAGGAAGAAAAATCATTTTGTTTGGTGGCTTAAAACATGGAATCATGTTTCCATGTTTTCATGATTCTTTGTTTTCATTCTTTGGATTTTTGTGTAATAATTTTCTGACTTATTACTCAATAATTTCGTGCATTACAGCCTTGTGGAAGAGGATTTTGTGTGTTCCATGTATTTTTAGGTGTAGGCAAGGTATTCATGCAATTTAGAGAATTTACGGTTAAGGGTTTAAGTGAATTACTAAGCAATTTGGGTGTTTTAAGCAATTTTAGGTTCTAATCAATCTAAATAAATAATTTTGACTCTAGATTAATAATTAGAATTTAATAAGCTTTAATTTGAGCCTAATATTGCTTAGGTTTGTTTACAACAATCAAAAATCTCAAAATTTGAAACTTGGACAAGACTGGGAAACCCATTTTACTTAAAAATTGCCCGAGACCACCCAAAACCAATGGTTAATCATGGCTTAAAAACACCTTTTAAACATTTTAGTGAGGTTCACTCTAAACGGCACGCAATCGGGATGTTAAAACAACCCAGGGCGTTTTGGTCATTTTGCGCGTCGAATCAAAATTGAGATTCTTCTCCTCTATTAACACACATAACACAAACAATCCCTTATTAACATCAAAACATCCCCTTGAGGATGGGTGGGGCCCACGATCCTCATTTTCTAGTAAAATAACCTCAGGGCATTTTGGTCATTTTACACGAGAAAATTGGGGTTTGCAATACTTGCACGAATTGCTCCTAACTTCTCTTCTAACGTTATATTCCTTTATTAAGGATTGTTTGGTTTTAAATTTTATATAATATTTACCTACGTAATCGGTAATTCCTAATGACAGGAAAAATTACAATAAAATTTGTTACATTACTCCCCTCCTTAAAGAAATTTCGCCCTTTAAATCGTTACAGAATAGCTTGGGTATTGTGCTTGCATGTCGAATTCAGCTTCCATGTAAATTTCACTTTAACCCGTCCCCATGCTACTTTGACGCTGGTAATACGCCGTTTCTTAATTGCTTAATCCCAAACGATTCTCGTGGGTGGTAAGTTAAACGTTAGGTCATCTCTTAATTGTACATGTTCTGGCTTTAGTATATGACTTGGTAATGAAGGATATGTTCCCTTAATGGAGACATGGAAAACATCATTAAGGTTGGATAGACTTTCTTGGTTAAGCTATACGTAGGCTATAGAATTCTATTTGTTAAGGATTTCAACCTAACCAAGAAATCTGGGCTCAATTTCTTTGTTTCATTGTTCGGCCTATGCCTATGGTGGGGGTGATTCTAGGAACACATGGTCCCCTTCTTAAAATCTGTTTTCCGCTTGTCCGCATAGTTTTTCTGTCACTTTGAGCAATAAGAATCTTATCCCTAATCTTCTTGATTTGTTCCGTCGTTTCCCAAATATCCTGTCAAGTAGACTTTGTTTTCTGGGTCATACCAACATAGAGGTGATTGACAACTTCCTTTGATAAAGGGCCTCGTATGGTGCCATACCAATACTTGCATTATAACTCGTTGTTATATGCAAATTCTACATACTGGGTATGCACTAATTTACTCCCTCTTTGATCCAAAACACATGCCCTCAACATGTCTTCCAAGTTTGGAGTCTTTCAGTAATTGACCATCTGTTTTGGGGTGATAAGCCGTGCTCAAGACACAGACTTTGACCAGTTTTGTAAAGCTTCCCAAAATCATGACATAAATCGCGGATCCCGATCCGAGATTATCGAGAACGGATTCCATGTAATCTAACTATTCTCTAAATATATAATTGTGCTAACCTATCCAAGGAATAAGTCACCTTAATAGGAAAGCGGGCTGACTCAGCTTACCATCAATTATTACCCAACGTCATGATTCGCTTGGTCGGAGTCGAGTTACAAAATCCATGGAGATACTATCCCACTTCCATTCGGGGATTCATAGGGGTTGCAACATTCCAAGAGGGTCTTTGTCTTAATCTTCACCTTTTGACATACCAAGCATTTATTCACCCTATGCACACATCCTTTTTCAATCCAGGCCACCAGAACATCTTCCTCAAATCTGATACATCTTGGTGGCACCAGGATGGAGGGTGAAATGACTCTTATGGGCTTCCTCCAAAATATCCTTTCGGAGGTCACCACTAGCAGGTGTACACATATACGACCTTCAAACCTCCATAACTATCACTCCCCTTGGGTAAAACCTTTCAACTTACGATGTAACACCCTCCTAATTACCACATTCTCGAGTATGGACATAGTAATTAGCAGAGTGTTACCTAAGTTTATATCTATACTAGTTGGATAATCAATAATGAGGAAGTCATAATACATATATTTTCATAGCCAAAATTTACATATAGTGACATCGTGGCAGATTGTACATCATAAAGAAAAAAAACAAACTGATGTAAAACGACTCCAAAAGTATAGAACTCTGAGTGATGAGGCTAATCCCCCTATCTAATACCTAACCTCTAAATACCCTCGACAAAATAGCATAAACATATATACATATACAACAGAGCAAAAAGGAAATCTGAAGTACATCAATCTGAGGTAGGTAAACCCCTAACACTACACCACCCTATACATGTCGACCATACTCATGACCTCGCTCCTGAGAAAGCCATTGGCCATAGGTGCAATGGCCTCACCTCCACGGGAGGTTTGGGCTCTTTAGGGTTCCGATCGGAAGAGGAGGATGAAGGTGCTTGGTGCATCGTCTGCGGGTACAGAGGTGGGCCAGGGGAACCTCGAACACGTCTGGATGGGCCATATGGAGGGCACACCCTCAAAGGGAAAGAGGTCGAGAAATCGGCGCAAATACAGAGGTACTAAACGACCGATCAAAGAACATATAAATACGAATGTCAAGTACCCAACCGCATACATAGCATCCAGGGCTTGGCGTCATACTGCCACACCCATTGTGGCGAGTCAAGGAAAGATTCAGGGACGGCATCTGTCGAATTGAACAATAATATATACAACTAGGGGTGAGAATAATGTAAAATTCTCAGGAGGTAGCTTCCCCCATGTGCTATACATAGTACAGAAATGAATTCATGCATATACCATGTTCATATATATAAGTCATAGGCGTCGATATTTAATCTGTAGATCATGAAAATTTAAACTAACAATATAATGATAATCATGCTCAACCAACATTTCCGTGCCACATATTTTTCTTAGTTTACAAACATAGGGAAGGCTTAGTTCACATAGGGCCATCTTAATAATTAACAATCTCATAAAGGACAATAGACCGCCAGGACATGAGCTCATTCCTATTGAGGTCATCGAACTTCATTTTTTTCATTTCGGATCACTCACAGTTCTATGCCTAGCCGATATGTCTACCGACTCATAACTTTCTAGGAAGTCCTTCTTTTTGCCTTCCCTCTCTATCCCCTCAAGCCTTGTTCGCTTTTCCCTTATGCCCAAGTATACAACAACAACATACACAAGCTATCTGAAACTATTTTACAATTCACATTACATACTTCTCTTCCATGTCTCAATAGCATGTCAACTTTACAATTATCTAGTTACTTGCCCAAGATTTATAAATCAGAAATTTAAGCAATAAGTGTGCATTCACATGCCATAGATTTAGCATATCTATCATATTATCATGAATATCATTCATTTTCAATTTCCAGCACCCTGGCAGAATTAATGTCCTAGGTGGAACATTTAATTGCTATACCCAAAAGCCATCACAACAGCCATAAAATTCGAGATGACACTTCAATGTGTCTAGTATAACCTGTAAAAATTTCAAAGCAATCAGAGTTATATAACTACTTCAATAAAATATACAAATCCAGTGGTCAGGTGCCCCTAATTCACAGACTAGATTTGGGTTTCCATAATTTTTAACCCTAGAAATTTATGGATTTAAAACCCAAGAAAATTCACAGTGACATTTACATATGTTACTAACTTCTCATAAAAATTTCAGGGGCTAGATCAACCAATTACTAGGATAATAAAATCAGGAAAGTTTATTGCTCCAGTTTCAGCAACCAGGACAGCACAAGTCACATTTCGGTTCTTGAATTTTTTCAGGTAGCAAACTTCAATATAAACACCCAAAAATTTTATGGGACTAGCCCAAGATGTTAGGATGAACATATATTTTTTTCAGCTCACATAAAGACCTACAATATATCCAGAAAATTCCGGATTTCAGACTGCCTGCAAGAGTTCAAAAATCCAGCCTGCCAGTCCAAACTTTCTTTGATAAAAACCCCTTTTTAACACAACCCAAACCCACCACCAAAATTTACACATCAATACCAACATGATATCAACCAAAACAATCAGGAATTTCGGACTTAGGGCATGTCCAACAGGTTAGAAAAATTTCACAAAAACAGGCAGCAGAAAACCCTACTTGTGGAGACTAGTGTGCCTTTGCTCTTGATTGCTTCAAGAGGATTGCTCTTCACTTCAAACTCTTCAAACCACCCCAAATCCTCCTATAATCAGTGATGGATGAGATGAAAAGGATGAGGTTTTTGGAATTCCAATCGGATAGAATTGTAGAGGTGGGAGTGTAGATCAACTTTAGTGAAGGAAGTTTTGGGTTTTGTTGATTCTAAGCTATGGTTTTTGCAAGATGAAGTCAAGGTGAAGCTCTTGGCTATGGAAGCTCTTCCTCCTCTGGTTTCCTTGCTGTTTGGCCGAGTTTATGCTTGGATTTCAAGGAAAATTGGTGACTAAGCTTGTATTAATGGCAAAGCAAGATATTTGTTAAGAAATCATGATGACTTGGTGACTAGGCTATGATGATGGCTAGGATTTGATCTTGGATTTCAAGATCAAATCTTGGCCTTCCACTTGTCTCAAATGGATAATATCCATTATAAATCATTTATCAATAATGTTAGAAATGTCTTTCGTGTAAGAATCACACACCGAAATCTCATCGAACGGAAACGCCGTACCCGATTAACCGATATTACCCGAAATAATTCTAGGTATAAAATTATCATTCCCACACCTTTCTAATCTTATTCTCATATTTTCTTAACTTCGGGCACTTCTCGTTCCCAAATCCCCTTTGGCTGTCCGCGGCCTGCGGCCCGCAAAGTACTATTCACGTTTTTTTTTTTTTTTTTTTTGACTCCCTCATGGAGGTATTCTCATCAGAATCCTTTGCCGAGAAATTCAATATTTCCATTCACCATTCCTCAATTAATTTCTAAAAGAAGCTAGGGTGTTACATTACCACCCACCTTAATAGAAATTTTGTCCTCAAAATTTCGTACCTGAAAGATTCCTGATAATCCTTCTTCATGGTTGATTCTAGCTCCCAGGTGAAATCTTCATGTCCCTGGTCCACCCCAAGCTACCTTGACTAGTTGCACCCATTTGTTCCTTCTTGCCTAACTTCTCTATCCACGATCTGAACGGGAGGTGTCCGAAACGTCAAATCATCCCGTAACTTGGATAGATTCGGGTTCAATGACATGGGTAGGGTCTGATGATACATTCTAAGTTGAGATACATGGAAGACGTCATGGAGATTGGATAAAGACGGGTAGGGCCTATTTGACAAAAGGCGACCCAATGCGTTTAAGGATTTGAAAAGGGCCTATAAATCTAGGTGACAATTTTTTGACCTTTAAGACTCTACCTACTCTGGAGTAGGTGTGACCTTCAGGATACGTGTTCTCCCTCCCGAAATTCTAAAGGCTTTCTCCTATTGTTCATAGCTTTTGACGACTCCCGCGTCCGAGGATTTTCTTTTGATTTTCCTGGATCTGCTCCGTTGGTTAACCAGAATTTAAGTCCTAACAATCGTGTTTCCCCAAGTCATACCAACATAATGGGGGATTGACATCTCCTTCCATATAGGGCTTCATATGGGGCCATGCCAATACTAGCATGATAGCTGATTGTAAGAAAACTCCACCACGGAAGTACTTTATCTCAACTCCCTTTCTCCTCAATCACGCACGCCCTCACCATATCTTCCAAGTCTGGATGGTGCGTTCTAGCGCCCATCCGTTTGAGGGGTGATAAGCCGTACTCAAACACAGCTTGGTCCCAAAGGCCCCGTTGGAGGCTCCCCAGAACCTTGAAGTAAATTGGGGTCCTATCGGAAACTATTGAAGAAGGAACACCATGTAGCCTCACTATTTCTTGGATGTATAAGGAAGCTAACCTATCCAAAGGATAATTAGCTTTGATGGGCAAGAAATGAGCGGACTTGGTTAGCTATCCACTATGACCCATATAGCATCATAGCTGATGACGTTCTTGGTTGAACCCATTACGAAATCCATGGAGATCTTTCCCACTTCCATTCTGGATTTCTAAAGGGTGTAAGGTTCCTGCGGCTTTTGGTGTTCTATTTTGATTTTTTGAGATGTTAGCACCTTTGAACGAACTCCACTATGTCTCTCTTCATCCCAGGTGACCAGAACATTTTCTTGAGACCTCATACATCTTACTAGTCCCAGGGTGTATGGTGAATTCGCCTTTGTGTGCCTCCTTCAAAATCTCATTCCTTAGAGTACGCTTCAGGTGTACACAGACCCCTTGTACCTCCATATACCTCGCTGGTCCGTGGTAAATTCGGCAACTTCTTAGTGTGAGCTGATTTTAAAATCTCTTGAAGCTCTTGGTTTCTGGTTGCGAGGCCAAAATTTGTTCCTGAATCGCTTGTTATTTGAATCTGACCTAACACCACACCTTCGGGGCTAACATACGAGCTTAAGCTAAGCTTCTTGAAGTCTTCTACTAGTTCCGTTTCTTTGATCATCATGCATGCTATACTCAGGGACTTTCTGCCCAATGCATTCACAACGTTTGCCTTACCTGGGTGGTAATTCAACTCTAACTCGTAATCCTTAA
>JAMLFY010000457.1:0-34274 GCA_030441495.1 Dalbergia oliveri | reverse complement strand
CCCAAACAATCCTTAATAAAGGAATATAACGTTAGAAGAGAAGTTAGGAGCAATTCGTGCAAGTATTGCAAACCCAAATTTCTGTACGTGTAAAATGACCAAAATGCCCTGAGGTTATTTTCAGAAAATGAGGATCGTGGGCCCCACCCATCCTCAAGGGATGTTTTGATGTTAATAAGGGATTGTTTGTGTTATGTGTGTTAATAGAGGAGAAGAATCCTAATTTTGAGCGACGCGAAATGACCAAAACGCCCTTACCCTTGTTTTAACTCTATTTGCGTGGACTAGCCCGAACCTCACTAAAATGTGTTAAAAGGTGTTTTTAAGCCATGATTAACCATTGGTTAAGTGGGGTCTCGGGCAATTTTTAAGTAAAATGACCGTTTTGCCCCTGTCTTTGTGTAGTTTTACAAATTTTGAGATTTTTGATTCGTCTAACGAAACCTAAGCAATATTAGGCTCAAATTAAAGCTTATTAAATTCTAATTACTAATCTAGAGTCAAAATTATTTATTTAGATTGATTAGAACCTAAAATTGCTTAAAACACCCAAATTGCTTAGTAATTCACTTAAACCCTTAACCGTAAATTCTCAAATTGCATGAATACCTTGCCTACACCTAAAAAATACATGGAACACACAAAATCCTCTTCCACAAGGCTGTAATGCACGAAATTATTGAGTAATAAGTCAGAAAATTATTACACAAAAATCCAAAGAATGAAAACAAAGAATCATGAAAACATGGAAACATGATTCCATGTTTTAAGCCACCAAACAAAATGATTTTTCTTCCTTATTTTTTTCCTCTAATTTTTGGTCAGATTTCTTTCCTTCCTTTGTCCATTTATGAGCTGCAAAATCTCTATAAATAGGCATGCTTGAAGATAGTTTAGATGCTTATTCATAACTTACACAAATTCTAGTCTTAGGAGCACCAAAAGCTTTCTTTCTTTCTTCTCTTGGCCAATTCTCTTCAGCTTTTCAAATATTTTGCTTCATTTCACTCAAGGAAACCAAGTTCTCTTCCTTTCTTTCAAATCAAATTAGGTAGGAGGTGTTTTTAAGTTCTTTATGCTAAGACAAGTATGTTTCTAGCTCAAAATGATGTTTCATAGCTTTCTTTTAAGTTTTCATTTTCAGTTTCTTCTTCCTTTCTTTTTAAAGTATTTTGGCCATATGGCCTAGCTTATGATGAGACCATGGTTTGATGATGAGATTCTTGAGTGTTGGTTGCAAAGCTTTCACAAGTTAGATCTCTAAAACTTGAAGGTTTCACTAGTTTCAAAGCTTCTAAAATTTCAGTTTTTCTTCCTTATTTTCCTTTCATGGTTTCGGCCAAATGGCCTAAGGAATGAAATGATGGCTTGATGATGAGGACCTTGAATATGGGTTGTAAATCCATCACAAGTTAGGCCTCTAAAGCTTGAACATTCCATTTAATGCAAAACTTTAAAGAATAATGTTTTTATCTTGAGGTTGAATATGAAATATGTATTTTTACTTTGTCTTGCTAAGACATATATTGGGTTGAAAACATAATTCTCTTAAAGTCTTGAAGGAGCTCTAGTAAAGAGATCAAGTGAACTTGCATCCATGTTTAAGTTTATGCCTTGCAAACCATATTTATTTTATGTCATAACTAAATTCTCAAGAATAAATAAATGAACTTGCATATCTCATGTTTAAATTTCAAGCTTGCATTTCATGTTTAAATTTCAAGTTGTCACTTAATCTCTAAAGATAATAAAGAAGTTGCATCTCATGTTTATTTTATGCTCTCACTTTATTTTATAATGGCTAAAAGAGTCAATGCATGGCATGTTTATTTTATGTCATCACCTAAAAATCCTAGAGCTCAAAGACTTGCTTATGAATCATAAGCAAAGAAATGAGATAATTGGAGTTAAAGAATTTATTCTTTAAGAAGTCTTGAGAATTGGAGCTTAAAATGTAATTCTCATCTTCACCGTCCTATGCGGACTACCGCGCTCCCGTTGCTTAAGATTCTCTTCTCCCTCTCCTTCCTGCGATTACGCGCTCAAGTTTCTTGCATCATGTTTATATTACAAGTTCTTGCATCATGTTTAATTTTCAAGTTATCACCTTAAATCTTAAAGATAAAGAAATGGAATTGCATATCATGTTTATAATTCCAAGCTATCACCTTATAAAGATAAGATTAAAATAAGGTTGCATAGCATGGTAATAATTCAAAGATGTCACCTAAATCTCTAAAGCTCAAGACTTGCTCCTTTTATCTTAAGTGAAAGATTTAATTATGAACATTCTTTCAAGTTATAAATCGGTCCCATGGTTAATTTAGGCCTAAAGTCCTATGACTTCTTTCAAGTTTAACAAAAGGAATTAGTTCTAAAGAGTTTTAAAACTTTGTAAGAATTTTATGGGAAGCTAGTAATTTATGTGTACTTAAAATGTGATTTGATGCTTATTAAGAATTTGGTGTCATTGATTGATTCCCTGGTTTGTATGTTATAGTTGTTGTTGCAAACAATGAAAACTTATGCATGAAATAAAGACATATTCTATTACCTGGAAGAAGTGTATTCCTGTAAGAGTGCAATTTGGAAAGATTCTGGCTAAGGAAAGATTTGGTATTTAAGCGTGTCCATTGTGACCCACCTCTCTTTCCTGGAATCTCCAGATGCATGATTACAGTTGGTATATATTATTTCGGCATAAGACTATAAATGAGAAAATGTTATGATGATTATGAATGAAGAATTGTATTATGATATAACATGCAAAGACTTAAAGGTGACTCAAAATATATGAGAAAATGATCCTTTGGACCCATCAAACTATAGGCGGTGAAAGGTGATTCTTGCCCCTCTGTTCTCTCAAAAGGGTAGAGACGGAATTTTTACTTATCAAAAGGGATAAGTATGTGCTGGTGACGACTAGCAAGGTATGAGCTCATAACCTAGATTACTCCCAAAAGGGTGGAGTATAGGGTGGCCCAGGAAAATGATGATGAAAGTAACTTTAAGTCACCTAAGAAACTAAGTAAATGCATTATGTGAATATGATGTTCTGCTATGCATAGTATTTATGAGATGATGATGAGAAATATGATATTCTGCTATGCATAGTATTATGAAATGATGATGAGGAATATGATGTGATTTTATGCATAACTATGTTATTATATATGAAAGGAAAAGTTCATTATAAACATGACATGCTAAGTTTATGATGCATTATAAGACGCATGATTAAAAGACGAACCTCGGTAAAGTATATTTTCGAACTTAATAAATCAATCTTAGCATGCTCACTATTTCATAATAACCCGAGGTTCCTGGGGACGATGATGATGACACAATGCATCATGAGGTGAGTACCCTACTGAGATTCTTTATAAGTTTCTCACTCCCTCTATTTTTCTTTCCATCTCGTCTTTAGAAAGAAGGAAGCGTTCGTGAATCACATTGAGGCTTACCGGAGTTGAACTTGAATCCTGCTAGTTTCACTCGTATATTTAGATATCTATCCCTATCCCTGGAGTGTTATTACTAGGTGCCATTAATGGATGTCCTTCCATCCATATATTATTTATGTTTTATTAGATTGCCTACACTTAGTCTTATTCTTGGTAGGCAAAATATCTATATGATATGTAATTATGGATGTTGTATGATGGAGCCAATATATTATGATGTGATGTTTGTAAATTCCTATGTGTCTTTTAAATTTTGCTAAATCATTCACGTAAGCGTGCTCACGTTTTCAATTATGTTAAAAAAAAAATGGCTCGTAATTTCACTAAGTATTTTCAAAGCATGATTAAGGAACTGAAGCAAAGAGTAAAGTCTAGTAATTAATCAAATCCTGCCTAGGTGTATTGGGTTAATTATTAGGGTGTTACAGACGTGATCTTGTGAACCAAGTTATTATCTTGAGAACGTAATTGCTAAATAGCCTTGACGTGAACCTGAATATCTATTTTATTTGTGAAGTGTTATAAATAGGTGCCGTTAATAGATGTTTTTCCATCCATATATTATTTATGTTTTGCTTGATTGCTACATCTGAGTAACTCTTGATAGGCAAAATATCTATGTGAAATGTAATTATGGATTCATATGATAGAGCCAAAATGATGTGTTCTTCAGATATGTCTGTTTATTTTCTACTTTATCCCGATGATTCCACGTTATGCGGCTCACGCCTTTCAATTATGCTTTAAAAAAAATGGCTCTGGATTCACTAAGGATTTCAAAGCATGATTAAGGAACGGAAGCAAAGAGTAAAGTCTAGTATTAATCAAATACGACCTAGGCGTATTGGGTTGATTATTAGGGTGTTACAATGTTCTTCTATGCATAGTATTTATGATATGATGATGAAATATGATGTTCTTCTATGTATAGTATTTATGATTTGATGATGAGAAATATGATGTTCTTTTATGCATAGTATTTATGATATGATGATGAAAGAATATTAATGTGTTGATAAAAGAAAATTTCATTATAAACATGAACATCTAAGTTTATGAGCATATAAAGAATCATTATTAAAACCACGAACTTTGGTAAAATATATTTGAACTTAATAAATCAATCTTAGCATGCTCACTATTTCATAATGAACCCTAGGTTCTGGACGATGATGATGACACAATGCATCATTAGGTGAGTACCCTACTAAGATTCTTTTTATAAGTTTCTCACTCCCTCTATTTTTCTTTCCACTCGTCTTTAGAAATATAGAATAATGTTTTTGTGATTCACATTGAGGCTTTCACCTAGTAGTTGAACTTGATCCTTGAGTTTCAATTTGGATATTTCAGATATCTATCCCTATCCCTGAGCTTGTGCCACGATGACTGGTGCCATTATGACTATCCTTCCATCCATATATTATTTATGTTTTGTTATTGCTGACACCTAGTCTTATTCCGTTGGTAGGCAAACTATCTATGTGTTTATAATTATTGAACTCACATGATTGAGTCCAAATATTATGTGTTTTCCATGCCATATTCTGAAGCAAAGGGTAAAGTCTAGTAATTAATCAGATACAACCTAGGTGTATTTGGTTAATTATTAGGGTGTTAGCTTAAACCGCTAGATTTTCAAGAAAGTGGGACCATGTGCTTTGTGTAATCACCTCCACCAGATGCATAGGTTGAGCAATGAAAGTAAAGAAATTGAGCCCTAGATTTCTTGGACCATTTGAAATCCTTAACAAAGTAAGATCTGTAGCTTACGTATTTCCCCCGCGTCCAACCTTCATGATGTTTTCCATGTCTCCCAGTTAAGAAAATATCATTCCAACCTAAGTCATGTACTAGAGCCAGAACATGTGCAATTAAAAGATGACTGAACGTTTAACTTACAACCCACGTAATCATTGACCGGGAGCTAAAGGTCTACCAAGCTGTTACCCCTGGTCAAAGTAGCATTGGCACGAGGTGAAAACTGAAGAATTCACATGGGAGCTTGGAATTATACATGCAAGCACAGGACCCGAACTAATTTAGGTAACGAATTTCGAGGGCGAAATTCTTTAAGAAGGGAGTAATGTAACGCTTCAATTTTCACCGTCCTTAGCAATTACCGAATTACCGTAGGTAAATATTATATAAAATTTGAGACCAAACAATCCTTAATAAAGGAATATAACGTTAGAAAAGAAGTTAGAGCAATTTGTAATAATGCAAACCCCAATTTTCTTTACGTGTAAAATGACCAAAATGCCCCTAAGGTTATTTTACTCAAAATGAGGATTGTGGGCCCATCTATCAAGGGGATGTTTTGATAATAATAAGGGATTGTTTGTGTTATGTGTGTTAATAGAGGAGAAGAATCATACTTTTGAGCTTTACTAAGCTCAAATGACAAAACGCCCATGCGGCCGCTTTAATTTTATTCACTGCCCGACTTAGCTCTTAACCTCACTAAAATGTTTTAAAAGGTGTTTTTAAGTCATGATTAACCATTGGTTAAGCTCGGGTGGTCGTAATTTTTAAGTAAAATGACCGTTTTGCCCCCGCCCTTGTGGAAGCAAGTTTTACAAATTTTGAGATTTTTGATTTGTCTACGAAACTAAAGCAATATTAGGTTCAAATTAAAGCTTATTAAATTCTAAATTATTAATCTAGAGTCAAAATTATTTATTTAAATTGATTAGAACCTAAAATTGCTTTAAAACACTCAAATTGCTTACTAATTCACCTAAGCCCTTAACTCAAATTCTCTAAATTGCATGAATACCTTGCCTACACCTAAATAATACATGGAACACACAAAACCCTCTTCCATGAGGCTGTAATGCATGAAATAATTCAGCCATAATCATTAGAATTATTGCAAGATAATGCACTAAAACAAAATGCCAAAAATTTTCTAAAACATGGCATAAACATGCCTTAAACAAGAAATGATTTTCCTCCCTTTGTTCCCCATGAAAAATCCAAAAATTATGCCTCCTCCTCTTGTCATACATGAGCTTGGAATTCCTTTATAAATATGCTTACTGAGGAGCCTTGGAAGCCTTGCTTCATAACTTACACAAATTCTAGTTCAAGGAGCACCAAAAGCTTTCTTTCTTCCTCCTCCTTGGCCAAATTTCTGCTCCCATTTAAGAGATTTTCTTTCATTTCACTCAAGGAAACCAAGTCCTATTCCTTTCCTTCAAATCAAATTAGGTAGAGAGTTGTTTTTAAGTTTATTTCTATGCTTTGCTAAGTGTTGTTCTTGGTTCAAAATGATGATTTTATGGATTTTCTTAGTTTTTCATTTGGTTTTCTTCTTCCGTTTCCTTTGAACAATTCGGCCATATGGCCTAGGTGGGACTAAGATGATGGCTTGATGATGAGGACCTTGAGGGTGGGTTGTGAATCCATCAGTTAGGCCTCTAAAGTTGAAAGTTCCACTTGATGCAAAAATTTAAAGAATAATATTTTTATGATGTTTTTATGATCTTGAGTTTAGAACTTGAAAGATGTATTTCTTGTAACACCCTAATAATTAACCCAATACACCTAGGCAGGATCCAAATTAATTACTAGACTTTACTCTTTGCTTCAAGTTCCTTAATCATGTTTTGAAAATACTTAGTGAAATTACGAGCCATTTTTTTTTTTAAACATAATTGAAACGCAAGTCTTGCTAATATTAAATATTTAGCAAAATTAAAAGACACATAGGAATTTACAAACATCACATCATAATATATTGGCTCCATCATACAGCATCCATAATTACATATCATATAGATATTTTGCCTACCAACAATAATAAGACTAAGTGTAGGCAATCTAATAAAACATAAATAATATATGGATGGAAGGACATCCATTAATGGCACCTAGTAATAACACTCTGGATAGGGATAGATATCTGAATATACGAGTGAAACTAGCAGGATTCAAGTTCATGTCCTTGACAACCTCAATGTGATTCACGAACGCTTCCTTCGTTTCTAAGACGAGATGGAAAGAAATAGAGGGAGTGAGAAACTTATAAAAGAATCTCGAGGGACTCACCTCATGATGCATTGTGTCATCATCATCGTCCCCAGGAACTTTGGGTTATTATGAAATAGTGAGCATGCTAAGATTGATTTATTAAGTTCGAAATATACTTTACCGATCGTCGGTTTTAATCATGCGTCTATAATGCATCATAAACTTAGCATGTCATGTTTATAATGAACTTTTCCTTTCATATATAATAACATAGTTATGCATAAAATCACATCATTTCCTCATCATCATTTCATAATACTATGCATAGCTAATATCATATTTCTCATCATCATCTCATAAATACTATGCATAGCAGAACATCATATTCACATAATGCATTTACTTAGTTTCTTAGGTGACTTAAAGTTACTTTCATCATCATTTTCCTGGGCCACCCTATACTCCACCCTTTTGGGAGTAATCGGTTATAGCTCATACCTTGCTAGTCGTCACCTAGCACATATTATCCCTTTTGATAAGTAAAATTCCGTCTCTACCCTTTTGAGAGAACAGAATCAGGGGGCAAGAATCACCTTTCACCGCCATAGTTTGATTTGGGTCCAAAGGATCATTTTCTCATATATTTTGAGTCACCTTTAAGTCTTTGCATGTTATATCATAATACAATTCTTCATTCATAATCATCATAACATTTTCTCATTTATAGTCTTATGCCGAAATAATATATACCAACTGGAATCATGCATCTGGAGATTTCCAGGAAGAGAGGTGGGTCACAATGGACATTGTTAAATACCAAATCTTTCCTTAGCCAGAATCTTTCCAATTGCACTTTACAGGAATACACTTTCTTCCAGGAAGAATATGTCTTTATTTCATGCATAAGTTTTCATTGTTTGCAACAACAACTATAACATACAAACCAGGGAATCAATCAATGACACCAAATTCTTAATAAGCATCAAATCACATTTTAAGTACACATAAATTACTAGCTTCCCATAAAATTCTTACAAAGTTTTAAAACTCTTTTAAAACTAATTCCTTTTGTTAAACTTGAAAGAAGTCATAGGACTTTAGGCCTAAATTAACCATGGGACCGATTTATAACTTGAAAGAATGTTCATAATTAAATCTTTCACTTAAGATAAAAGGAGCAAGTCTTGAGCTTTAGAGATTTAGGTGACATCTTTGAATTATTACCATGCTATGCAACCTTATTTTAATCTTATCTTTATAAGGTGATAGCTTGGAATTATAAACATGATATGCAATTCTATTTCTTTATCTTTAAGATTTAAGGTGATAACTTGAAAATTAAACATGATGCAAGAACTTGTAATATAAACATGATGCAAGAAACTTGGAGCGCGGTACCGCATGAACCAAGGAGAAGGAGAATCTTAAGCAATTGGAGCCCCGGAGTCGCAGGACCTGGGGGAGATGAGAATTACATTTTTTTTTTAAGCTCCAATTCAAGACTTCTTAAAGAATAAATTCTTTAACTCCAATTATCTCATTTCTTCGCTTATGATTCATAAGCAAGTCTTTGAGCTCTAGGATTTTTAGGTGATGACATAAAATAAACATGCCATGCATTGACTTTTTAGCCATTATAAAATAAAGTGAGAGCATAAAATAAACATGAGATGCAACTTCTTTATTATCTTTAGAGATTAAGTGACAACTTGAAATTTAAACATGAAATGCAAGCTTGGAAATTTAAACATGAATATGCAAGTTCATTTATTCATTCTTGAGAATTTAGTGATGACATAGAAAGTAAACATGGTTATGCAAGGCATAAACTTAAACATGGATGCAAGTTCATTTTATTTCTTTACTAGAGCTCCTCCAAGACTTTAGAGAAATATAAATTCAACCCAATATATCTTAGCAAGACAAAGTGAAAAATACATCTTTCAAGTTCTAAACTCAAGATCATAAAAACATCATAAAAATATTATTCTTTAAAGTTTTGCATCAAGTGGAACTTTCAAGCTTTAAGGCCTAACTTGTGATGGATTCACAACCCACCCTCAAGGTCCTCATCATCAAGCCATCATCTTAGTCCCACCTAGGCCATATGGCTAATTGTTCAAAGAAAAAGGAAGAAGAAAACCAAATGGAAAAACTAGAGAAAATCCATGAAATCATCATTTTGAACCAAGAACAACACTTAGCAAAGCATAGAAATAAACTTAAAAACAACTCCCTACCTAATCTGATTTGAAGGAAAGGAAGAGAACTTGGTTTCCTTGAGTGAAATGAAGAAAATATTCTTGAAAACTTGAAGAAGAATTCAGCCAAGAGGAGGAGGAAATGAGAGCTTTTGGTGCTCCTAAAACTAGAATTTGTGTAAGTTATGAACTAAGCATCTAAACTATCTTCAAGCATGCCTATTTATAGAGATTTTGCAGCTCATAAATGGACAAAGGAAGGAAAGAAATCTGACCAAAAATTAGAGAAAAAAATAAGGAAGAAAAATCATTTTGTTTGGTGGCTTAAAACATGGAATCATGTTTCCATGTTTTCATGATTTTTGTTTTCATTCTTTGGATTTTTGTGTAATAATTTTCTAACTTATTACTCAATAATTTCGTGCATTACAGCCTTGTGGAAGAGGATTTTGTGTGTTCCATGTATTTTTTAGGTGTAGGCAAGGTATTCATGCAATTTAGAGAATTACGTTAAGGGTTTAAGTGAATTACTAAGCAATTTGGGTGTTTTAAGCAATTTTAGGTTCTAATCAATCTAAATAAATAATTTTGACTCTAGATTAGTAATTAGAATTTAATAAGCTTTAATTTGAGCCTAATATTGCTTAGGTTTCGATAGACGAATCAAAAATCTCAAAATTTGTAAACTGATAAGAGAGGGGCAAAACGGTCATTTTACTTAAAATTGCCCGAGACTACCAAAGCTTAACCAATGGTTAATCATGGCTAAAAACACCTTTTAACACATTTTAGTGAGGTTCGGGTCTAGCGGCACCAAATCGGAGTTAAAAAGCGTAAGGGCGTTTTGGTCATTTCGTGCGTCTGAAGCTTAAATTAGGATTCTTCTCTTCTATTAACACACATAACACAAACAATCCCTTATTAACATCAAAACATCCCTTGAGGATGGGTGGGGTACGAATCCTCATTTTCTGAGTAAAATAACCTCAGGGGCATTTTGGTCATTTTACACGCAGAGAAAATTGAGGTTTGCAATACTTGCACGAATTGCTCCTAACTTTTCTTCTAACGTTATATTCCTTTATTAAGGATTGTTTGGTCTCAAATTTTATATAATATTTACTATTGGTAATTTAAATTCTGAATAGTAAAAATTACAGTAAATTGGGGCGTTACATTTCCCACTTTGTCTTGCTAAAGATATATATTGGATTGAATTTGTATTTCTATAAGTCTTGAAGGAGTCTTAGAAGAAATCAAATGAACTTGCATCCATGTTTAAGTTTATGCCTTGCATAATCATGTTTACTTTCTATGCCATCACTAAATTCTTCAAGGTAATAAATAAATGAACTCCCTCATACTCATGTTACTTCTGAAGTTTGCATTTCATGTTTATATTTCATGTTGTCACTTAATCTCTAAAAAGAATAAAGCAAAGTTGCATCTCATATTTAATTCATGTTCTCACTTTATTTTATAATGGCTAAATAATCAACGTATTAACATGTTTATTTTTATGTCATCACCTAAAGATCCTAGAGCTCAAAGACTTGCCCAAGTATCATAAGCAAAGTTGAAAACTATGATAATAAAAACTCTAAAGCTTTCTTGAGATTATTGGAGTCAAAGAATTCATTCTTTAAGAAGTCTTGAGTTTGGAGCTCTAATAAGAATTCTCTTCTCCTCCTCACCGGTCCCTGCGGAATTACGCCGTTCCAGCTTCTTAGATTCTCTTTTCCCTCCACTGGTCCAGGACCCTACTACGCCGTTCCAGCCTTTGCATCATGTTTATATTTCCAAGTTATCACCTTATAAAGACAAGATTAAATGGTCTGGCATAGCATGTTTATAATTCTAGCTATCACTAAATCTCTAAAGCTTAGACTTGCTCCTTTTATCTTAGAGAAAATTCTAATCATGAACATTCTTTCAATGTATAAATCAACCTCATGATTATGGAGGCTTAAGTCTTATAATTTCTTTAAAGTTTAACAAAAAAAGAATTAGTTACTAAAGGAGTTTTCTAAAGCTTTGGGTATTATATCCTGAAAACTAGTACTTTATGTATACTTGAAATGTGGTTTTATGCAATTATATGAGGTTCATGATTCGGCTACCTATTTGAGTTTAGTACTACTGTATGATGATGGTTTAATATGTTCAAAGTTGTGATGATAATGAATCCTTTAGATGCATGTATTACTGAGTATGATAATTGAGTTATCCTTTATTTTAAAGTTTTGTAATGTTTAAGTACAAGTTTTTCGGTAAGAATTTACTATGATAGTTCTTTGAAGTTTGAAATGATAAGTCTATGAAAGTGATTTTGATGCTTATTAAAGTATTGATATCATTGAATTATTTCTTGAGCTTGTTTATAGTTACGTCTAAATAATGAGAATGCTTATGCATGAAATAATGAAATATTCTTTGTTATTTAAAAATTTACCCTTGTTGCTTGGAAGAGAAAGTATATTACTTTAAAGTGTAATTTGGAAAGGTTTTGCTATAAAGACTTAATTTAAGCGCGTCCATTTGTGACCCACCTCTCTTTCTTGGAATCTCTGATGCATGATTACAGTCTGGTATATATATTATTCTAGAATAAGACTATAAACGAGAAAATGTTATAAATGATTATGATTGAGAATTGATTATGATATAACATGCAAATGTAACACCTAATAATTAACCCAATACACCTAGGCAGGTCTGATTAATTACTAGACTTTACTCTTTGCTTCATCCTAATCATGCTTTGAAAATACTTAGTGAAATTACGAGCCATTTTTTTTTTAAACATAATTGAAAACGTGACCCGTAACGTGAATGATTTAGCAAAATTTAAAAGACACATAGGAATTTACAAACATCACATCATAATATATTGGCTCCATCATACAGCATCCATAATTACATATCATATAGATATTTTGCCTACCAATAGAATAAGACTAAGTGTAGGCAATCTAACAAAACATAAATAATATATGGATGGAAGGACATCCATTAATGGCACCTAGTTATAACACTCCAGGGATAGGGATAGATATCTGAAATATATGAGTGAAATAGTAGGATCAAGTTCAGTGTCGTGAGAGCCAATGTGATTCACGAACGCTTCCTTCCGTTTCTGAAGACGAGATGGAAAGAAAAATAGAGGGGTGAGAAACTTATAAAAGAATCTCAGTAGGACTCACCTCATGATGCATTGTGTCATCATCATCGTCCCCAGGAACCTTGGGGTTATTATGAAATAGTGAGCATGCTAAGATTGATTTATTAAGTTCGAAAATATACTTTACCGAGGTTCGTCGTTTAATCATGCGTCTTATAATGCATCATAAACTTAGCATGTCATGTTCATAATGAACTTTTCCTTTTATCAACACATCGTATTCTTCATCATCATATCATAAATACTATGCATAAAAGAACATCATATTTCTCATCATCAAATCATATATATACTATGCATAGAAGAACATCATATTTCTCATCATCATATCATAAATACTATGCATAGAAGAACATCATATTTCCTATCATCATCTCATAAAATGCTATGCACAAGACATAGTGCACATATTTCATTCCTTTAGTGTCCTAGGTGACTAAAATCTTGTCATCATCATCATTATTTTCCTGGGCCACCTATACTCCACCCTTTTGGGAGTAATCTAGGTTATGAGCTCATACCTTACTAGTCGTCACTAGCATATACTTATCCCCTTTTGATAAGTAATGTCCACTCTACCCTTTTGAGAAGGGGCTAGGGGGCAAGAATCACCTTTTCACCACCTATAGTCTGATGGGTCCAAAGGATCATTTTCTTAGGATCACCTTTTCACCACCTATAGTCTGATGGGTCCAAAGGATCATTTCCTCATAATTTTAAGTCACCATTAAGTCTTTGCATGTTATATCATAATATAACTCTGAATTCATAATCATCAAGATGCATAAACATTCTCATTGTTTGCAACACAATATATCATGCAAACTATGAAGTCATTCAATGATATCAAATACTTAATAAGCATCAAATCACTACATAGACTTATCATTTCAAACTTCAAAGAACCATCATCATAAATTCTTACGAAACTGTCTTAAACAACCGAAACTTTAGAATCGGTAATCTTAATTATCAAACTAATTAATCATGCATCTAAAGGATTCATTATCATCATTACCATTAATTATAAGCCTTAAGAATATTATTAAACTATATGGAGCATAGGCAACAAGTTATATTTAAGGCTTCACCTGTGCTAGAAGTTGCATTTTTAACCATTTCTCGTTACCCGCTTTTCTTATGGTGCTAAAATTAATTACTAAACCAATTATGAATCATTTCTAGCAATAAACCATGATTATCACAACTTCAAACATATTAAACCATCATCATAATAGGAGTACTAAACTCAGATTAGTGGCTGAATCATGAACCTCATATAATTGCTAGAAGTCACATTTCAAGTACACATGTGATACTGGTTTACCGTAAAATATTTGTAAAACCTTGAAACTCCTTTAGAAACTAATTCTTTTTGTTAAAATTGAAAGAAGTCATAGGACTTTAGGCCTTCCTCAATCATGAGGCCGTTTTATACATTGAAAGAATGTTCATGATTAAAATTTTCACTTAAGATAAAAGGAGCAAGTCTTGATCTTAAGAGATTTATGTGATATCTTAGAATCATAAACATGCTATGCAACCTCATTTTAATCTTGTCATTATAAGGTGATAACTTGGAATTATAAACATGATATGCAAAACCATTTCTTTATCTTTAAGATTTAAGGTGATAACTTGGAAATTAAACATGATGCAAGAGCTTGAAATATAAACATGATGCAAGAAACGAGCGGCGTAGTCCGATAGGAATTACCTAAAGGAGAAGAATCTAAGAAAGCTAGCGCCGGAATCCGCATTGGATCGGTGAAAGGAGAGAGAATTATTATTACATCTTTTTAAGCTCCAATCTCAAGACTTCTTAAAGAATCAATTCTTTAACTCCAATAATCTTATTTCTTTGCTTGTGATACTTGGGCAAGTCTTTGAGCTCTAGGATCTTTAGGTGATGACATAAAAATAAACATGTCATGCGTTGATTCTTTTAGCCATTATAAAATAAAGTGAGAGCATAAAATAAATATGAGATGCATCCTCTTTATTATCTTTGAAGATTAAGTGACAACTTGAAATATAAACATGAAATGCAAGCTTGGAAATTTAAACATGAGATATGCAAGTTCATTTATTTATTCTTGAGAATTTAGTGATGACATTAAAAGTAAACATGGTTATGCAAGGCATAAACTTAGACATGGATGCAAGTTCCTTTTATTTCTTTACTAGAGCTCTTCCAAGACTTTAGAGAAATATAAATTCAACCCAATATATATATCTTAGCAAGACAAAGTGAAAAATACATCTTTCAAGTTCTAAACTCAAGATCTTTATTTTTACATCATAAAAACATCATTCTTTAAAGTTTTGCATCAAGTGGAATTTTCAAGCTTTAAAGGCCTAACTTGTGATGGATTTACCACCAACACTCAAGGTCCTCATCATCAAGCTATCATCATATTCCTTCTTAGGCCATTTGGCCAAAATCATTAAAGAAAAATAAGGAAAGAAAAACCGAAATTGTAAAGCTTTAAAAACTAGTGAAACCTTCAAGTTTTAGAGGTCTAACTTGTGATGGCTTTGCAACCAACACTCAAGAACCTCATCATCAAACCATGGTCTCATCATAATCTAGGCCATAAGGCTGAAATGTTTTTAAAAGAAAAGGGGAAAACAAACCGAAATTGAGAGCTAGAAGAAAGTCCATGAAATCATCATTTTTGAGCTAGAAACATAACTTGTCATAGCATAAAATGAACTTAGAAACAACTCCCTACCTAATCTGATTTGAAGGAAAGGAAGAGAACTTGGTTTCTTGGAGTGAAATGAAAGAAAATATTCTTGAAAACTTGAAGAAAGAATTCAGCCAAGAGGAGGAGGAAATGAGAGCTTTTGGTGCTTCTAAGAACTAGAATTGTGTAAGTTATGATCAAAGGCTTCTAACACCTCTTCAAGCATGCCTATTTATAGAGATTTTGAAGCTCATAAATGGACAAATGAAGGAGGAAGGCTGATGGATTTTCATGGGGAACAAAGGAGGAAAATCATTCCTTGTTTAAGGCATGTTTTATGCCATGTTTTAGGGAATTTTTGGCATTTTGTTTTAGTGTATCTTTGGGCAATTATTCTGATGCATAATGGCATCAATAATTTCATCCATTACAGCCCAAGGAGGAGAAATTTGTGTGTTCCATGCATTATTTAGGTGTAGGTAAGGTATTCATGCAATTTAGAGAATTTACGTTAAGGGCTTAGGTGAATTAGTAAGCAATTTGAGTGTTTTAAGCAATTTTAGGTTCTAATCAATTTAAATAAATAATTTTGACTCTAGATTAATAATTAGAATTTAATAAGCTTTAATTTGAGCCTAATATTGCTTAGGTTTGTTAGACGAATCAAAAATCTCAAAATTTGTAAAACTTGCATAAGAGATGGGCAAAACAATCATTTACTTAAAAATTGCCCGAGACCACCCAAAGCTTAACCAATGGTTAATCATGGCTTAAAAACACCTTTTAAAACATTTTAGTGAGGTTCGGGCTTAGCCCACGGTATAAAGGTTAAAACAGCGCAAGGGCGTTTTGGTCATTTCGCGCGTCGAAGCTCAAAATTAGGATTCTTCTCCTCTATTAACACACATAACACAAACAATCCCTTATTAACATCAAAACATCCTCTTGAGGATGGGTGGGGCCCACGTCCTCATTTTCTGAGTAAAATAACCTAGGGCATTTTGGTCATTTTACACATGTAATTCGGAGTTTCAATACTTCACGAATTGCTCCTAACTTCTCTTCTAACGTTATATTCCTTTATTAGGGATTGTTTGGTCTCAAATTTTATATAATATTTACCTATGTGATTGGAATTCTAATGAATAGTAAAATTACAGGAAATGGGGCGTTACACAAAGACTAAAGGTACTGAGAATATGAGGAAATGACCCTTTGGACCCATTTAGGGTTATAGGTGGTGAAAAGGTGATCCTAAGAAAATATCCTTTGGACGTCAAACTATAGGTGGAAAGTGATCCTTGCCCCTAGTCCGTTCTCTCAAAATGGTAGACGGAATTTTTACTTATCAAAAGGGATAAGTATGTGCTGGTGATGACTAGCAAGGTATGAGCTCATGACTTAGATTACTCCCAAAGGGTGGAGTATAGGGTGGCCCCAAGGAAAATAATGATGATGATGACAAGATTTTAAATCACCTAGGCACTAAACTAATGGCATGTGCACCATGTTTTTGCATAGCTATTATGGTATGATGTTCTTTTGTACATAGCATTTTATGAGATGATGATGAGAAATATGATGTTCTTTTATGATGCTTTATTATGATATGATGATGAGGAATATGATGTGTTGATGAAAGGAAAAGTTCATTATAAACATGACATGCTAAGTTTATTATGCATTATAGGACGCATGATTAAATCAGTATACGAACCCTTTGGAAGGAATATTTCCAACTTAATAAATCAATCTTAGCATGCTCACTATTTCATAATAACCCCGAGGTTCTTGGGGACGATGATGATGACACAATGCATCATGAGGTGAGTACCCTACGAGATTCTTTTTATAAGTTCTACTCCCTCTATTTTTCTTTCCATCTCGTCTTCAGAAAACAAAAGGAAGCGTTCGTGAATCACATTGAGGCTTTCACGGAAGTCAACTTATTCCTTAATCGATTCTTGGATATTTCAAATTATCCCTATCCTTGGAGTGTTATTACTAGGTGCCATTAATGGATGTCCTTCCATCCATATATTATTTGTTTTGTTAGATTACCTACACCTAGTCTATTCCCGTTGGTAGGCAAACTATCTATGTGTTATGAATTGTGATGTTATATGATGGAGCCAATATGAGATGTGTTTTTTATGCTATATCTGCACGTTATTCGCTTTTATTTCGATTATTGTTCACGTTATGCGGCTCACGTTTTCAATTATGTTTCAAAAAAATGGCTCGTAATTTCACTAAGTATTTTCAAAGTATGATGAAAGAACTGAACAAGAGTAAAATCTAGTAATTAATCAGTATACAACCTAGGTGTATTCCGTTAATTATTAGGGTGTTACATGGTCCAAGGATGAGAAGTTTCTTAGATTGCTTTTCCCATGAAAGTTTGGATTGGACCCACTTTAGAGTGGTATATCCAATTAGACCATTCCAAAATTTCCTGCGGAGGAATTAGTTGACCAATTCATGAATCAATAGAATTTAACATGGAAAGCACCTAATCTTAAGCAATTGAGCACGATGTAGAAGAAGCAAGAAGAGTCCTTTAAGCAATATGCTCAAAGATGGAGAACTTTAGCCTCTCAAGTGCAACCACTATCCCATCCTAAATGTGTTCGTACTTTTTGGGGACTTTAGGATCTCCTTATATTGGGGCAATGGCAACTAGCAACATACAAAGACTTCTCAAAATTGAGAACTCGTTGGTGAGAAAATCAAGAATTTGGCCAGGCTTGGAAAACTTCCTGCAAACAATGACACAAGAAGAGGATTCCCGCTAGGAAAAAAGAGGTGGAAGTAAGTTATGTGCAAGGTCAAATAATCTTTCATCCAAGATATGCCATACGCCCAAGATCCCAAATACTATCTATCCCTCATTACCCACCATACCAAACCATTCCAACCACAAATATAATTCCATATATCCAACCTCAAATCAATAACATCCATATACGACCATACTAACCAAACCACCCAACCTACACTCATACCCGACCACATATCCCTAGAACTACCTGTAACACTACACCACTTTTACCAAATTTCCAAAACCAAAATCGCAACGATTCCCAAACCTTCCACCTTTCCCAAAGCTATCCATTTCAAATGCTGCCCGTTTCAAAAATTTGTTCGATGCTCACCTCACTCTACCATGTCCTATGCATCCATTAGAACCACCATTTCCAGCTTGGTATAACTTATAACTTAACTCTGTAAATACCACATGGAAGTTGCCAAGGCATTCAATTGAAGATTGTGAAGCCTTCAATAGCGAGCAAGAAAGCTAATTACTTGTGGAAGATTGGACCTATAAGGAATCAAAGCTTGATATTGTCAACAATCCGATTCAAATTATGAAGGAGTAAGCTCAAGTAAATGCTTTGACATGGAGGAACCCTTGATCAAGAGGGTCTTGAATCTTCGAACTCAATGGAGAAAGTTTTCATTGGCTTAAAGGAAGCTGGATACAACATCACAACACCTGCATCTATGATGAAGGAAAATGAGAAATATGATATGGAATCAATTTGTTATACCATTCTTAGGCTTTGGTCATGACATAGAAAGTCTGATTTTTCAAGACCGTGTACAGGGATTACTCAACCTGGGTGTTATACAAGCACAAAATAAGCTGAATATCTCTGAAGAGGTGAATGTGATTGAGCATTTTGTGTCGAGTGCTTCTTACATAATTAAGCGCCTAAGCCAGAAGGTAGTTATCACTGAAGAAACCAACGCCCTTTGTTTATGAAGACACACATGATGTACCTTGGAACTATGAGACCGAGGGTTGAGATGAAAAGAGATATAGGAAAAAGCTCAAATACCCAAGTTGGTGAGTAGTAACTAGTATAATGAGAAGTGGAAGGTGTTATGGCTCAAGAAATAGAAAAAGGAAAGTTCGTTTACGAGGATGCTTAGAAAAAGTTCTAACCTGGAGGAAGTAAAATGAAAGAAGATGAGGAGGAGGAATTTCTAAAAATCATGAAACATAGTGAGTATGATCTTTGGAACAATTAAAGAAAGACTCCCGCTAGAATATCCTTGTTATCACTAATCTTATCATCCGAGCCTCATCAAAAGAATGTTAAAGGTCTGAAGAAGCTTATGTCAAGCCTGACGTTTCAACGGAAGAACATGGTGAATATGGTGGATCCAGCTGAAACGTGTCAACTTGATCACGTTCCAGATAAAGGAAGTTGTGTCACAGGCTGCACCCACAAGCACTATACATAACTCTCAATGCAGAGACCATATAGTGCCCAGGGTCCTTATTGATGGAGGGTTAGGTTGAATGTTCTACTAATGTCGACCTTAAGTTACTTGTCAATAAGTAAGGATGATATATAGCCGTAGGTGATGATAGTGAAGGCTTTTGATGGGGCAAAGAAAAGCATCATTAGGGAAATGTTATTGCCATTGGAGATTGAGCCTAAGAGATTTTTCGAGTGTTATTCCAGGAATGGAGATTCAACAGATTACAATATGCTGTTGGGAAGACCATGGATTCACAATGTTGGTGCTATTTCCTTAACCTTGCATCAAAAGGTTAAATACATAGAGAATGACTCTAATCATTATAATCCATGGAGAAAAAGATATCATAGTATCTAAACGGTACATTGCCATATTAAGAATGTGTAATGGTAGAGGTCTATTGATAACCCTGAAAGTAGTAGGGCTCTAAAACAAGAACAGAATAAGCCCCCAATGCAAAATCAGGTGGTGGCTCATATCATGGCTAGAGTGGATACCTACAAGGGAGAAGGATTGGGACTATAGTTGCAAGGTATCAGAACATCAATACCACTCTTACCAAGAAGCCTAATCGAGATGGTTTTGGATATAATGCATATTGGAAGAGGAGATGGGGCGCATGAATCTAGTAGGAGGACAAATGAAGAAAATAAAGTAGATTCCTCATGAAAGGAAACATTTTCCTGCTCAAGAAGTGATCAGCTATCCCCTTGTTGTTGTGCCACTATCATATGGTGATGCTGAATTACGAGAAACAACCCTCATGTTGCCAACAATAATGATATGCTCAGAATCCCAGCCATTGAACCTTATTGATGTTGTTACTTCAAAGTAATTGTTTGGATTGTATTGATAATATTGTTTATGCTTCTGTTTATGCTACTCAAAGACATCATCTAAATGCACTTGCATGATTATTCAATAATCTTTCTTTATCTTCCATTTCCTCGCTTCCTTTAATTTTTCTTTCTTTTTTTTATTTACCATTCTCATCGTTAATTTATGTCTTCCATATTATTTTCATTTTTCCACCTTTTATTTTGGCATTCCAACCCATCCTAATTGCTTTCCAAGAATTTAAATACTATAGAAATTTTGTCATACTAAGGGACTTTGGAGCTTATCAATTGATTCTCTTAATTCTTGATTGTGATAGCCATGAATCTAATGAGGATGAGGAAATTGTTGGGCACTTTTAGACTTACCTAGCATAGAAAAAGAGTTTGACTTAGACAATGAGGTGATCAAGTTAGTAAACATGGGCACTGAAGAACAGAAAGAAGGATGAAAATAGTGGAAAACCCAGATGCTCAGAATGATTACATTGTTCAAAGAATACATGGATGTTTTGCATGTCCTTACCATGATATGCCAGGGTTGGACCCAGAAGTAGCTTCACATAAGATCCCTTTATATGCGGAGTTAAATCAAAAGCAAAAGTTGAGAAGGATGTGGCCTAAATGTCATTAAAAATAAAGGAAGGTGTCCAAACAACTAGAGGTTGAATTTTGGAGGTATCAAGACACACGATTGGGTGGCTACATTGTGCCAGTGCCTAAGAAGGATGGAAATGAGAATGTGTGTGGGCTATCGGATTTAAACAAAGCTAGCCCAAGGATGATTTCCCTCTCCTCACATTGATGTCCTTGTTGTAATACCTTGCAAAAAACCAATCCAATTTTCATTTATGGATGGACTCTCTGGTACAACCAAATTCCCATGGATGTTAATGACAAAGGAAAAACTACTTTCATAACTCCATGGGGAACATTTTGCTATACGGCATGCCATTCAATTTAAAAATGCCGAGGCTACATACCAGTTGTGCTATGGTTGCATTATTCCATGATTTGATGCACAAGGAGATTGAAGTGTATGTAGATGACATGGTTGCTAAGTCCAAAGAGGGAGAAAGTCATGTGGCAGCGCAAAATTATTGGAAAGAACTCAGAAAATATAAGTTACGGTGAATTCCGATAAATGCATCTTTGGAGCTTCTACGGGGAAATTACTTGGATTCATTGTTAGCAGAAAGGAATAAAGGTATACCCAGTAAGGTGAAAGCGATACAAGATATGCCTGCTCCTCGAACTAAATGGGAGGTTAGAAGTTTTTTGGGAGCTCAATTACATTGCTCGATTCATTACCAATTTGACTAGTACTTGTGAGCCTATATTCAAGTTGCTATCAAAACATCAACCTTGAGATGAATTAGGAATGCCAAGAAGCTTTTGCTAAAATAAGGCTTATTTAATGAAATTCCCAGCCTTTGACCCCACCTATACCAGGCTGTCCTTTATATTGTACCTCACATGTTAACCACATCAATGGGGGCAATGTTAGGACAGTATGACGAGTCTGAAAGAAGAGAGGCAATTTATTATTTGAAGCAAGAGTTTAAATGATTTCGGCAATCTTACCACCTGCAATAGAAAAGACCTGTTCTTGTGCATTGGCATGGACTTCCAAGAGGCTGGCATGGACTTCCAAGAGGAGCTTAGGCAGGACATGTCAGATGCTATACCACTTGGTTGATCTCTCGAATGGATCCGTTAAGTACATATTTGATAGTCCTTATATGTCAAGAATGTCAAAGTGGCAAGTGATACATTGGAAATTCACATTAAGTATGTAACACCCCGAAATTATTTAAAAATTACTTTGAAGTTTGCTATATTCATAATTTCAAAAATCTAATAGTATAGTAATGATGAAGGTGGCCCAACGACCTGCAAAAAAAAAAAAAAAAATTTATCCTGAATAGGAATCTTGTGTGGGCCCCACAGGCCTGTCCTGTACAACTCAAATCTGAAGATCCTGGAACTAGGAAATGCCCGGATCTAAGAAAATATAGGATTGAGGTTAGAAAATGTTAGAAATAAGAATTTTAGACCTGGAATTATTTTTGAGGAAATATCTATTTATCCTATATTGCACTGTTTGGTTAATTACGTGTGTAGTTTCTTACATGGATGAAATTTGTAGTGGAATTACACATAATATTACAAAGTGCCTAAAAACCACCATTGCCCTTTTCTATGAGCCAATGAGGATGTTACAAAATTGTACAAAATTATCTTCAAGAAACACATTGCATAATTCATTAATGTATGCATTATCTTCAAATGAAAAAGAAAAAAAATCAAATTCATCATTTCTTCTTCCTTAAGTCTTGGCTATAACCTTATTCATCCATTCTTCCATCTTTTTCTTCTTCAAAAACACAAAAAAACATACTAAGAACACTAAGCCACAACATCAAACATCCATATGTTTTGTCACAAACACAAATTTACCTCTTGAAACTTGAATCAATTCCTTATTACACAACCCTTATCTCACCATAGCATCAAATTAGTTGTTATTTACAGTGTTGTAAGAGGATTAGAGAGGTTAGATCAAGAAATTGATGAGGATCCTTGAGCAAAGTTAAGAACAGAGTTTAAGCTTCAAAGAGTCAAGTAGGGCCTTACTCATCCACTTTTCTTTCAAATTTGCTCTGGAAATTTATGATTTGATTGAGCCTGATATTTTTGGTTTCATTGGTTGATAGCATATGAATATTGATGTATTAATTTTGGTGTGGTGTTTGGATGATATTAAAATCATTTTTGTCAAAGGAATTTTGAACTATGCTGCTGGATTTTCAAAATTCTTCTGGGCAGGGATTGTTCACGAATTTTCTGGCATTATTGTGGGCATTTTCATGAGCTATAAAAAATATATGTTAAAGCCAACATCCTAGGATAGTTCCACAAATTTTCTTGGGTCTGAATTTGACTCCTAATGCTTTAAAAAAAATCAGAACTGAAAGTGTGTCTATGCTGCCTGGATCTGTGGAACTGAAGCTATGAAGTTTGCCAATTTTTTTAACATAGTAAACATATTGATTTTTCCTTTGAAATTTTTACAGAGTGTTTATCACATCATGAAGTTCAACCTTGATTTTTTTTTCTGAATTTATTCAATTATTTTATAGGGTTAAAAATTATGAGAACTCTAGTCTGAGCTGTGAATTGGTGGTCCCTAAATCACTGAATATGTACAATTTATTGAAGGAGTTAGAGAGCTCCTTATTTATTTTGAAATTTTTATGGAGTGTTGTGGACATATTGAGGTATCTTAGGGAATTTTCACAGCCTTTAAATTGATTGTTTGATTTGTGAACTAAATCATTCTCCTAAGCCTGAATTCTGCCAAATGTTGTCCTTGTATTGAAAATGAATTAAACTCTTGATCTAGGAGTCAAGTGAACTTTAGTTCAAGTATGATGTATATGAATGCATGTTAGTGACATTAACAATTGATTTATGGGGAGTGAATGGGAATCACTTGTGATTAACTGTATATATAGGGTTGAAACGTTATGAAATTTAGAAACTATGCTAGTGTATGTAGTAATGTAGCTTGAGGTTGGAGTATGTATCAGTGGAGAACAAGTCCCCTGAAGGTGTAAAAGGGCATTGAGAAAGGTCCCCTTTCAGTCTATAGGGTATGAGAAAGGTCCCCTAAATGCGTAAAGGCATGAGACAAGTCCCTCTGAATGTGAAGAGGGCATTGGTAGGTCCCTTTAGTTCTAAAAGGGCAAGAAAAGGTCCCCTTCATGTACGACCATGGAAGTTTAAAATGAATTATTATGATGTTGAGTAGTATGACATATGTATACTAAATTATGGAGTAATTAAAATAAATCCACTTCGAAAGATGACTTTTGAACTTTAAAATGAACCTTTGATATATGTTGATGCTCAATAATTTTACTAATAAACCGAGTTGGACGATAACGTCGATGGCATGAGTTTCATTATATGTTTTGGCAATGCCTACGAGAATTTTAGAATTCTCACCCCTATGTGTTTGTTTCCGTTCGTCTCCATGTTAATTCCAGAGGATGAAGCCCTACAAGAAATAATTGAAATTGGAATTTCTTGAGCTAGAAGCTTAGACTTTTATCCCGTTGTACTTAGATATGTATATGTATTCTAAATATAGTAAGGAAAAGATGTGTACTAAAGCTCATAGAAAAGCTCCCTTTTGTACTTGACGTATACTAAATAAATATTTTGTTTCCTTGCTGTATATTTTGATAGAACCATGAGCTAGTCACTACATAATTCGACTTCGATCACTCTTGCCATAGCAACTAAGAAAGGTCCGCTAATTTATAAGTACAACTCCTAAGTATAATGTCATTACTTAAGGATGACATTGCACTTGGGAGGATGTTACAAAGTATGTGACCCAGTCTGCGTAAGAGAGGTGCAATTACTTGAATCATTGAAGTGAAATCCCGCTTGAAAGTGAGGTCTTACCACTCGCGAATTATGTGACGATGAAGTGCCGCAGTGGTAGAAAGAAGAGATGGAAGAGGAGGATGTATGGAAGATGTACTTTGAGAGAGCTCCAACATGAATGGATGTGGAGAAGTGAGCCTTGTGGTGTCACCGGAAAACAATACCCAATTTCCATTAAGTTGGATTTTGAATGTACCAACAACATCGCAAGAATACCAGGCATGTGCAAATGGTTTGGAATTGCAATTGACTTGGAATCAAAGAATTAAAAGTCTTTGGAGACTCTGCATCATAATTTATCAAGTTAATGGACAATGGCAAACGAAGGATCAAAATGGGGACCTTATTGGTAAAATACTTGTCTCAAACTAATTGAGCGATTTGATGATGTGTCATTCTCTCATTTAACTCGAGACAAGAACCAATTTGCGGATGCTTTGGCAACTTTGGCTGTAATGACCAAATGGAAGTTTATGCTAATGTCCAACCTATCCATGTAGAGGTGCAAAGTGAACCAGGATATTGTGGCAATTGTGGAGATTAAACCATGGCCAACCCTGGTATCAGGACATCAAGCAGTATATTCAAAAGGAGAATACCCAACTTGGTGCAATGAAGGTGAATAAAAACATGATTCGTCGACTAGCTATGAGCTTTTTCTTGAATGGTGAAGTTCTTTACAAAAGAAATCATGACGATACTCTTCTAAGATGTGTAGATGCTCATGAAGCTAGCATAATCATGACCGAAATCCCATGAAGGGATATGTGGAACCCATGCTAATGGGCACATGACGGCACACAAAATCCTAAGGAGTTGTTATTACTGGTCCACCATGGAAAGCGACTTGGTATCAACTATGTTTGGAAATGCCACAAGTGCCAAATATATGCAGACCGAGTTAATGTTCCTCCATTTTCGCTGCATAGCATGGTATTTCCCTAGCCTTTCTTGATGCTGGCAGGGATGTTATAGGCCCTTAATTAATCCTAAGGCATCCAATGGTCATCATTTCATCTTGGTAGTGATAGATTATTTCACTAAATGGTGGAAGCCACTTCATATGCCAATATCACACAGAAGGTGTTTCTCAGATTCATCAAGAGGGACATTACTGGACATATGGGATTCGAGAAGAATTATCACAGACAATGCTCCTAACCTTAATGGTATCGAGGTTCTAGAAGTTCTTTGAGACTTTCAAAATCAAGCATCACAACTTAGCTCCTTATATGCCAATGTGTAACACCCTAATAATTAACCGAATACACCTAGGTTGTATTTGAATTACTAGACTTTACTCTTTGCTTCAGTTCTTCATCATACTTTGAAAATACTTAGTGAAATTACAGCCATTTTTAAAAAAAAAAACATAATTGAAAACGTGAGCTACACATAACATGAACAATAATCGAAATAAAGTGAATAATTGGAGATATAGCATGAAAAACACATCATATTGGCTCCATCATATAACATCCATAATTATATAACACATAGATAGTTTGCCTACCAAGAATAAGACTAGGTGTAGGCAATCTAACAAAACATAAATAATATATGGATGGAAGGACATCCATTAATGGCACCTAGTAAGAAGACTCCAAGGATAGGGATAGATATTGAAATATATGAGTGAAACTAGAGGATCAAGTTCAGCTACCAGGTGAAAGCCTCAATGTGATTCACGAACGCTTCCTTCTTTTTCTGAATACGAGATGGAAAGAAAATAGAAGGAGTGAGAAACTTATAAAGAATCTCAGGAGGGTACTCACCTCATGATGCATTGTGTCATCATCATCGTCCCCAGGAACCTTTAGTTTCATTATAAATAGTGAGCATGCTAAGATTGATTTATTAAGTTTGAAAATATACTTTATCGAGGTTCATCGGTTTTAATCATGCGTCTTATAATGCATCATAAACTTAGCATGTCATGTTTATAATGAACTTTTCCTTTCATATATAATAACATAATTATGCATAAAACCACATCATATTCCTTATCATCATTTCATAATACTATGCATAGCAGAACATCATATTCACATAATGCATTTACTTAGTTTCTTAGGTGACTTAAAGTTACTTTCATCATCATTTTCCTGGCTACCCTATACTTCACCCTTTTGGAAGTAATCTAGGTTATGAGCTCATACCTTACTAGTCGTCACTAGCATATACTTATCCTTTTTTTTCATAAGCTAAATTTCACTCTACCCTTTTGAGAGAACGGGCTAGGGGGCAAGAATCATCTTTTCACCACCTATAGTCTGATGGGTCCAAAGGATCATTTTCTTATATGTTTAAGCCACCATTAAGTCTTTGCATGTTATATCATAATCCAATTCTCAATTCATAATCATTATAACATTTTCTTATTTATAGTCTTATTCTGGAATAATATATACCAATTGCATTCATGCACCTGGGAGATTCCCAGGAAAGAGAGGTGGGTCACAAATGGACACGCTTAAATACCAAGTCTTTCCTAGCCAGAACCTTTCCAAATTACACTTTTACAATAATATACTTCCTTCTAGCAACAATAAATTTTTAAATAACAAAGAATATTTCATTATTTCATGCATAAGCATTCTCATTGTTTGCAACAGCAATATAACATGCAAGCCATGAAATCATTCAATGAAATCAAATACTTAATAAGCATCATCATAAATCCTTACCGAAAAGCTGTCTTAAATAACCAAAACTCTAGAATCGGGTAACCTCAATTATCAAACTAATTAATTATGCATCTAAGGGATTAATTACCATCATTACCATTAATCATAAGCCTTAAGAACATTATTAAACCATATGAGGCAGCATAGGCAGGAATCATATTTAAGCTTTACGTTGCTTTATGTAGCTAATTTCACTTCTAACATGCATAGAATTATTCCTTATCAATAAACATAATTATCACAACTTCAAACATATCAAATCATAGTAATACTAACTTATTTAGGAGCTGAATCATGAACCTCACATAATTGCTTAATATCTCATTTTAAGTACATGCAAGATATTAGTTTCCCGTAATATCATTTCAAGCCTTAAAACTCTTTTAGAAACTAATTCTTTTTGGTAATCTTGAAAGAAATTATAGAACCAACTCAGTAGCTATTTAAAAATCACTTTAGGCCTACCTTAATCATGAGGTCAATTTATACATTGAAAGAATGTTCATGATTAAAATTCTCACTTAAGATAAAAGGAGCAAGTCTTGAGCTTTTAAAGATTTAGGTGATACTAGAATCATAAACATGCTATGCAACCTCATTTTAATCTTATCTTTATAAGGTGATAACTTGGAATTGTAAACATGATGCAAGAAACTGGAGCGCGGAGTCCACATTGGACCAGGTAGAGGGAGAAGAAAATCTTAATAAAGAAAATAAGAAAGCGGAGCGCCCAGTCCGCACGGACCGGTGAAGGGAGAAGAGAATCTTATTAAGCTCCAACTCAAGACTTCTTAAAGAATAAATTCTTTGACTCCAATAATCTTAAGGAAATATGCATCCTTAGGATACTACCATTTTCCAACTTTGCTTGTGATACTTGGGCAAGTCTTTGAGCTCTAAAATTCTTAGGTGATAACATAATAATAAACATGACATGCATTCATTCTTTTAGTCATTATAAAATAAAGTGAGAGCATAAAATAAATATGAGATGCATCCTCTTTATTATCTTTGAAGATTAAGTGACAACTTGAAACATAAACATGAAATGCAAGCTTGGAAATTTAAACATGAGATATGTAAGTTCATTTATTTATTCTTGAGAATTTAGTGATGACATTAAAAGTAAACATGGTTATGCAAGGCATCAACTTAGACATGGATGCAAGTTCCTTTTATTTCTTTACTAGAGCTCTTCCAAGACTTTAGAGAAATATAAATTCAACCCAATATATATCTTAGCAAGACAAAGTGAAAAATACATCTTTCAAGTTCTAAACTCAAGATCTTTATTTTTTTCATCATAAAAACATCATTCTTTAAAGTTTTGCATCAAGTGGAATTTTCAAGCTTTAAAGGCCTAACTTGTGATGGATTTACAACCCATACTCAAGGTCCTCATCATCAAGCCATCATTTCATTCCTTCTTAGGCCATTTGCCCGACCATGGAAGAAAAAATAAGGAAGAAAAATGAAATTATAAAGCTTTAAAACTAGTGAAACCTTCAAGTTTTAGAGGTCTAACTTGTGAAGGCTTTGCAACCAACACTCAAGAACCTCATCATCAAACCATGGTCTCATCATAATCTAAGCCATAAGGCCGAATTACTCAAAAGAAAGAAGGAAGAAAATTGAATTGAAAAAGCCACAGAATGTTCATTGATTCAACATTTTTGAGCTAGAAACATAACTTATCATAGCATAAAATGAACTTAGAAACAACACCCTACCTAATTTTTTTGAAGGAAAGGAAGAGAAATTGGTTTCTTGAAGTGAAATGAAACAAAATATCCTTGAAAGATTGAAGAAAGAATTTCGGCCAAGGGGGAAGAAAGAAAGAAAGTTTTTGAGCTTAGGAAAAACTTGAAGTTGTGAAATTTTTGAGCAAGCCTTAATGACTTCTAAGCATGCCTATTTATAGAAGAATTCAAGCTCATGTATGGACAAGAGGAGGAGGAAAATCTAACTAAATTTGAGGAGGAAACAAGGAAGGAAATAATCATCTTGTTTGGTGGCTTAAAACATGGAATCATGTTTCAAAGTTCCTTGTTTTATGGTAATTTTTGGCATTATGTTTTAGTGCAATTTTCTGGTGTATTATGGCTGCATTATTTCGACCATTGCAGCCCATGGAAGAGAAATTTGTGTGTTCCATGTATTATTTAGGTGTAGGTAAGTATCTTTGCAATTTTAGAGAATTTGCAATTAAGGGCTTAGGTGAATTAGTAAGCAATTTGGGTGTTTAAAGCAATTTTAGGTTCTAATCAATTTAAATAAATAATTTTGACTCTAGATTAAGAATTAGAATTTAATAAGCTTTAATTTGAGCCTAATATTGCTTATGTTTTGCTAGACGAATCAAAAATCTCAAAATTTGCAAAACTGATAAGAGAGGGGAAATCGTACTTAACTCAAAAATGCCCCAGGGTATTGAACTTAACCAATGGCCAATCATAGCTTAAAAACACCTTTTAAAACATTTTAGTGAGGTTCGGGTCTCAGCGGCACGCAAATTGGAGTTAAAATAGCCGCGGGCGTTTTGGTCATTTCGCGCTTCGAACTCAAAATTGAGATTCTTCTCTCTATTAACACACATAACACAAACAATCTCCTATTATTCTCAAGAACATCCCCAGGACGGCCGGGGCCCATGATCCTCATTTTCTGAAGTAAATAACCCTAGGGCATTTTGGTTATCAGACAGAAATTCTGGCTTTGCGACTTTGCATAAATTGCTCATAACCTTTTTCTAATGTTATATTCCTCTATTGAGGATTGTTCAAATCTTCAAATTTATATAAGAATTACCTAGGTAATTTGGTAATTTGAAATGATAGTAAAAGTTGGGGCGTTATATTACTCCTCTCCTTAAAAAGAATTTCACTCTTTAATTCGTTATCTTAGATAGTTCGGGGACTGTGTTGCATGTCCATTCCAACTCCCATGTGAATTTTTCAGCTTCCACCTCGTCCCCATGCTACTTTGACCAGGGTACCCTTATTTCTTAATTGCTTAACTCCTCGATCAATGATTCTCGTGGGTGGTAAGTTAAACGGTTGGTCATCTTTTAATTGCACATGTTTTGGCTCTAATACATGACTTGGGTCAGAATGATATATTCCTTAACTGGAGACATGGAAAACATCATGAAGGTTGGACAGACTTCTAGGGTATGGCTATACCGATAAGCTACATATCTTACTTTGTTAAGGATTTCAAATGGTCCAAGAAATCTAGGGCTCAATTTCTTTACTTTCATTGCTCGACCTATGCCTGTGCGGGTGATTTTTAGGAACACATGGTCCCTTCTAAAATCTAGCGATTTTCGCGCTTGTCCGCATAGTTTTTCTGCGACTTTGAGCAGGAAGAATCTTATCCCTAATTTTCTTAATTTGTTCCGTTGTTTCCCTCACAATATCAAGGTCCGAGTAACTCTGTCTCCTGGTTCATACCAACATAAGGGAGATCTACATTTCCGTCCATAGAGGGCCTTTATGGTGCCATACCGATACTTGCATGACAACTGTTGTTATATGCAAACTCATCGTGGTAGGAACTTATCCTAACTTCCCCTTTGATCCAAAACACATGCCCTTAACATATCCTCCAAGGTTTGGATAGTTCTTTCAGCACGACCTTCCGTTGGGCCATAAGCCGTGCTCAAACACAACTTTGAACCAAACGCCTTCTATAACACCTAATATTTAACCCCAATACGCCTAGGACATATTAAGATTAATTATTAGTTATTACTTCTCTTTAAATTCATTTACAAAATACTTAAAGAAGATAGATCAATTTTTTTTGAAATGATTCATATAAAACAAAGTGCGAGCCTTTACGTGTAACATAAATGTAACGTGAAGCGGAGAATACATAAAAGATACAGAACATAAACATTAAAGAACACATCCATCATGAAAACATTCCTCATCACATTAGTTATCATAGTTTAGTACATTACTATAGAAATATAAAAGAAACATAAAGTCTTACCCATACTAGCTAGGTAGAGCTTGCAAACAACAACATAAAATAAGAAACATAAAAACAAATACATGAAACAATCCCAAAAGATACTCCCCACAAAACAACCCTCCTCTAAAACTACGGACGACGCAAATCCTCTGTACCCACTGAGCCTACAAACTGCCGAGCTCCTCGATGTGGCCCATCGAAGATGGGACGTGGGCATGCGAATCGGGAGCAACGTGACCACCTCGGCGAAGGCGTCTCTTGGCGACGTACACGCTTCATAGGCCTCGCGGAGAGCTACTCGCTACCCCTACGCACTGAGGCACCGAAAGGGGCGGATCTTTGAAGACTACAATCGGCCCGTGAGTCTCCTCGGATGTCCCTCCCCGAGCGGCGTATAAGGGATACAAACTCCAGATGGTCATGCATAGTTGAGGATGATGGTCGGGACCCCCGGCCTGCCGTCTCCAGGTCGTGTCCTCTCAAAAATCATGTCGTCGCCAAAGGGGGAAGTCGGAGTGAATCGAAGCTTGAGATTGGAAAGGCAAATGGGCGTCCCATGTATGCAAAAATGCATACAGTACAATGACCCTCAAAGTGGTGTAAATCATGACCCATCGTAGTATAGCTCCCACACGGTGCATCAACAAAAATCACGATGACGCCATCGATGTCTAAAGACGTAACCTAAAGAAATAGAGAGAGGGGTGAGAATCTTGCTAAAGAATCTCGTAGGAGGAAATCCTCTATCCTAGTGTCATCGTTTACGTCCCCAGGAACCTTGGGTTTATTATGAAAATGTTAAGCATGCATAGGTTCATTATGAGGTTTTCACAAGATATTTATCAAAGGTCCATGTCATTTATAATGATTCTTAATGCATGTATGCAACATAATAGTTCATGGATGCATGGCAGGACTTTAGGTAAATCAAACAAATATCAAACAACATATAGGTGGCATGTAACTTTCTCTTGAACATCTTTCCTTTTCTCATACTTGTGACACCAATCATAATAGTAACCGCACCCCTTTAACTAGGCTATGAGCTCATACCTTAACTAGTCGTCACTAGTTCTTACTTTCCTCTTGATAAGCGAATCATAAACATAATCATATTCATCATAATCATCATAATCTCGACTCCTAGAGTGGTAGGGCCTAAGGATCACCCATCATGGGACTTTTTCCTTCTTCAAATGCATCGACTGGTTAAGACCAGGACTTTGTAGCTTTGGTAGGCTAATGTCTATGCCCATTAGTTTCACCTTCTCTTATTCTGGCGAGAGTATGTCTCTGATGTCACCTTAAACATCATATATTTTTCCTTATTCGAAACGTATTGTGGCTGAGACCAGCGAACTTGTCCGCTTACTATGCTTATGCCCTCACGTCTTTACCTTTCTTACCAGAAGGAGAAGTGACGTTCTGCATGTCACCTTAAACATCATATTTCTCAAAAACTTTCTTATGTCCCTCAAATTTGACGAAAATTTGGCATAACAACTACTTTCCGAATTTCCTCAAATTTGAGTCATGCCACATAATCTCAATCACATGCATCATTTTCATGGAACTTTCTCAATTCAATAACTTTCTAGTTCACATGAGCATATTCCTCAATTTCATTCATATTTCGAAACCTTATGCATCTTAAATACAACATTTCATCATATCACCATATCAATCATACACATAAAGTTTCATGCTCAAGGAACTAACATAATCACATCATCATAAGTGTGCTCGAGGTTCATCATCATAATTATACTTTCTTTGGCCACCTATCTCATAGTATCTTATGCTTCTGACCCTCACGGGCCTTAAACTTGTATTTGCATCTTTATTACCCTCAAGAGGTTAACACTTATACTGTTCTCTAAGATTTGAACTCACTAAAATTCCATATAGGATTTACATAAAAGGGAAAATATCATTTGCTTAAGGGGCTCTAGAATCTCCATTCGTGACCCTTTTTAAGATCCGTCTTCATTAAGGCTCCATAATCAATTCCTAGACCAATTATGAGGGATTCCTAGGCATGTTCTCTAAGTTATAAACCATTTTAAGCTCTTATCATCACCTTAAACTTAGAAATCAACACCTAATCATTTATGAAGGGATTTTGTACATGTCTTACTAATTATGAATCATTTATCCTTGAATTAATCATGCTAGAACAGATTTGCATTTCTATGCATTAAGGTGTTCTAGAATTCTCATCTCTAATCCCTTTCAAGTTACTTACTCTTTTCTAACTTTTCTAAATCGATTCCTTGTTTCACTCAAACATAATTTTACACATTTTAACACCTTAGAACAGCATTTATACAGGAGCCAAACATAGAGGGCAGAACCGAAATCATAAGCCCATAAAATCACATAATCTCTTGAGTTGAAATGCATATAAGTTGCTAGTTTTCTCTTGGGACATTTTTAGGAACAAAGGTGTTCTGGAAATCGATTACATGTTCCTAGTAATCGATTACCATGAGCTAAATTCATTCTGGGTTCACAATTGAGTAATCGATTACA
>JAMLFY010000456.1:0-34346 GCA_030441495.1 Dalbergia oliveri | reverse complement strand
CAAGTGTACAACCTAACATCCGTCCAATACTACTAGTAAGTACTTAGGTCAAATATCAGTCATTACTTACTATCATGGTTCTTTTATGAGAAAGAGAAATAACTTAAAGAAAATACGAGCCATTTTTTTTTTTTAAAATAAAACCGCGTATCTATCGGGTCGGTATTATAAAGTGCAGAAATATAAACATAGAAGTGGCTCCAGATCAAATATAACATCACATTGAAATACTTCATACATAATAATATGCCTACCCTATGGTAGGACTCTTCAAGTACATGAGATGATGCAAATACAACTGAAACAAGAAATACATGTAAATAGAAACCACAGAACCAGAAATCATAAAAGGAACATCCCCTCCCAAGAACATCTAAAGTGGATAACCTCAATACAAAAGAAGGTTTATCCGTTCTACATGTAGTGCGTGCACTAAGGACTACCCTCTATCCTAAAGCTAATGCCATGGGTAAGGCGGACGTAACCAATCCATGGACGAAGTGCGTCGGAGTAGGCACTCGAGGTCCTCCATGATGAAGCTCTGCTGAGCGGGCATGGTGGAAGGCTGGACATTTCCCCTACGTCGAGGCCGTGGACCAGGTACGGGGCTCTCGAGGCTGAGTCACCGTCTCCTCACTACCCATGGGCATATGCCTGGAGCGGGGAGAGTCCTCTGAGGGATCCTCCTCCGAGTGCTAGTGAAGGGCACGCACCCCGGTACCCTTCCAGAACTTGGCAGAGTGAGTCCGTAGAATCCTCTCATCAGGCGTACCCTGGCGTGCTCAAAAATCATCGCATCATCATAAGGAGACGTCTGGGTAAAGAGGTAGCTATCTACTGGATGAGAGAAGGGTCGTCCAAGAAATGCGACACACGAACGGTGCAAGAGCCCTCAAATGAAATGACCCAAGCTCTGGGTCATGGTGGATCTCCCATGTCGGCGTGTCAATGAATAGGACGAAGGTCGCCATCTCGATCTGAAGACGTAATGGAAGAGAGAGATAGAGGGAGTGAGTTTTCTTGCTAAAGAAACTCAGGGTTTTCCTCCTATTCTATGTGTCATCATCTACGCTCTCCAGGGTTTCCTTATTTATAAAACCATGGACATATATTGGTTCAATTATGAGTTTTCTAAAATCTCAATTTCCGAGAATCCATTCTTTTTAACATGGCACTTGTGTTACATAAGCTATATACTTGAATTATAGAACGTAAATCATGCCATGTACATAGGACATAAAGCATATAACCGGGTACATGGAACATAAAGCATATAACTTTGTTACATGGAACATAAAGCATATAACTTCGTTACATGGAACATAAATCATATAACTTCGTTACATGGAACATAAATCATATAACTTGGTTACTTAGGTGACATAAGAACCTTTACTTAACTTGGGCCGCCCTAATCTTTCTCCCTTTTGAGAAATCTCTAGGTTATGAGCTCATACCACACTAGTCGTCACTAGCATCTAGACTTCATCCCTTGGGATAGTCAACTTCCCGACCTTAAGTACGGGTTTAGGGGGCTAGAATCACATCGTCCCCACCCTTCGTTGGTGGTTTCAAAGGATTACATTCTCATATCTTAAGTCACCCTAAGTTTAACATGTTACTTGAGATGCCGCATAATTAATGCGTAACACAAAAATTACTACTTCGGCATCTCTAAGGTCTTTTAAAGAAGCAATAACGTAAGGGTACAAAACTATTATTTAAGGATAATAGTTACATGGCACCATATATGTCATGAGATAACACATCAATTCATCATTAAATGCGAGACACATAATCATCCCTTAAGGAGAAATCTCTCAATCGGGTAACCTCAAACTATCCCATTGTTTTCTTGCATGCTAATGGGATTGATTAACCTCATTACCATAATCCATTAAGTTCTAATTCCTATTTAATTATGGTTGGACAGCTTATGTAGTTGTTCACGTTTGATGAATTATGTGTTCTAGAAAAATGCGTTTTAAGCCCTTTCTCGCTTCCGACTTTGTCTATGGTGCAGTAATTAATACCTAAGCCAATTATGAGTCACTCCCGCACATCTAGGCATATTATAATGTGATTCTAACTATTTTATCAAGGCTGGGCAGAAACTAACTTTGCCATTCTTTAGTAGTTCTAGAATTCACATATTAGGCAAACAAAGTCACTAATGATGCTTTTAAAAGTCTAGAACAAATATCACATACTTAGCAAGGTAAATCAACATATTTAGACCACCCAAAACAGAATTTAAGGTGCTGGAACTGTTAAGGCAGAACCGAAACCCTTAAGGCATAAAATCATGAGAAAAACCTTACTTTCAACATATAACTTGCTAGTTTCTCTTAGAACCTTTTTAGGACTTCAGAACTCCATAAGGTCAAAGTTTATTTTGCCAAAACTCAACATAAAACGCCAAGGGCAGTAGCCATTTAATCTTACCCTTGATCAAGATGCAAAACTTGAAAACTTGTTTAAAACCTTAGTTGGGTGCATCTAAGCTTAGAAAAATTCTAAGTCATGCATTATAGGCCCTTGTAGTTAAATGAAACTCATCCTAGAGCCATTTACACCACATGGCCGAATGATATTCAAGGAAGTACCTCCTTGATTTAATTCTTTTCTTAGAATGAAAGGGGAAGTCTTTGAGCTCTAAAATTTTAAGTGACGACATTAAATAAACGTGCTATGCATTTCATTTTATAGCCTTTTTGAAAGTAAAGTGATAACACAAAGTAAATATGAAATGCATCTCCATTCTTATTCTTAGCGCTTAGTGATGACTTGAAATATAAAATGAGATGCAAAGCTTGAAACATAAACGTGCTAGGCAAAAGATAAACATGAGGTGCAAGGTTCTATTCTTTATTTTAGTGCTCTAGGCCTCTTGAAGTTTTCACTCCAAATCAACAATCAACTTTAAGGTTGAAATAGGTAGGCTTTGAGATTAATTAAGTGATGATGCACATTCTCATTTTAATCCTTAAGTTGCTTAGTGATGGCTTGAAATTAAACATGCTATGCAAAGCATAAAAATAAACATGGATGCAACTTCTTTTATGTCTTGTTTAGAGCTCTTGCAAGACTTTAAAGGAAACAAAGTTTCATCCCATAACTCATCCTCACAAGAAAAGAAAACACTAGTGTTGCTAAGTTATGTAAAAAGAGCCAATACCTCCACCAAGAACCATAAGGTGGCCGAAACCTCATCATGAGGAAGCAACCATATATATTTTTTTTTTGAACTCTAGGGACCAAGATCTTGGTGATTCAAACACCAACATCTCAAGTCCTCATCATTGAGTATTTTTACAATGCTCTACATTTCTTAACAAAACAAAACTCATGACCAACATAAAGGAAAGAAACCGAAAACACACTTGGCCTAGAAACCAAGTTTAGGCTCTAGAGTTTTGTTCATGTGACCTACATCAACATGAAGCCCTCATCATCAAGCTACCATTTTTCCAAGTCCCAAAGGCCTTCATGGCCGAAAACTCAAGAAAAAGAAATGGGGTTTTCAAAGGTTCAAGAGAAACATAACTATGTCTTGAGAAAAACTTGGAAATAATAAACTTATCTTAAGAAAGCTCAAGCTTTAGAGGTTGTTCATGTGACAAACATCAACATACAACTCTCATCATCAAGCCCTCCTTATCTTGGCCCTAAGGCCGAAAATGAAAGGGAAAGAAAAAGGAGAAACCTAAATGAACTTGTGAGAGAAACTCACTACAACACAACTTTCAAGCAAGATCAAACATTGAGCATTAAGATAAAAGAAAGCATTCTGAAAAGCTCCCTACCTAGAGTTTGAGATTGAGAGGAAGTGAAGAAGATGGACTCTTAAACTTGAGAGGAAAGAAGACCCCAAAGTGCTCTAAACTCTAAGCTTTAGTGAAATGAACAAAGGTGCTTCAAGTTCCCTAAGCTACCTATTTATAGAGAAGTAAAATGAATTAAATAATGGTGGCCTTTTTGGGAAAAGAAATGTCTTTGTTCAAAGCATGGTGTTAGTCATTCAAAGCATGGTGAAAAGTCTAGCTATGCATGTCCTAGAGCATGGCTAGAATTGTAGCTTATTTTCAAACCTTTTTAAATGTATAAAATTACAAAATTTTGGGCTGCCAAGGCTAAGGGTTGTGTACCCTATGCCCAAAAAGAGGAGAAAATTTTCTAGACTTAAATTCCCAAAGCATAGGTAAGGTGTTGTAAGACATGTTGTCTTGAAAAAGTTTGATAGAAAGCTTGAATGACCACAAAAACAAATCATTCTTTTTGAATTTGAAAGACATATTTCTTTTTATTTTAGAAGTGAATTGAAAACCTTGATTGACCATATAAATTATTCTTTGAATCTTGAAAGACATTTTTCTTGGAAGTTGAACATTGATTGAAAGTGTTCAAGACATGTGTCATAAGATAGCTTGACCACTTAGACTAATTTTATGTGATTTCTAGGGAGGGTGGCGCCACTTTTGGCAGCCTTGGGAAGGAGAAATATCTCCTCAAATCATGGTCTAGAAGTGTGCTTTGGTGTGACATAGATTAGGCTTAGGATTAATGGTTGCAAGAGGTACTCTAGGTACACTATTTGGTTAATTAAAACTATAGACCCCTAGGTTAGAGGTGGTTGAGAAGGTTTAATGGAGTCAAAGCCTCCAAGACTAGTGATGTGAGTGTGACAACTTCTCCTTGAAAGAAGATGACGTGAATAGTGGAAACACTATTCAACACTATTCAGAGATTCTTTTCTCTTTAAAGAAAGAGACTAGAATGAAGTTTGAATTTCCCCAGCAATTTTAGGTTCCAATTAATTTCAAATGATGGTTTTGGCCCTAGGTTAATTATGGAAATTAATTAACCTTTAATTAGAGCCTAATATTGCTTAGGTTTTAGAGTTGAACAGCCATTAAGCTAAAATGCGATATGCAAAGGCAAATTCGTAATTTTTACCAAAACTTGCCCGGGACCTCCCGACTTAAGTAAACATAGTTCATGCCTTAAAATCATTGTTTTAAACCTCTGTACGAAGTTGAAAACCAAACGAAACTTAAAACTGCCTTAATTCTGTTACCTGGGTATTTTGGTCGTTTAAGCGAGAGATCATAAATGAGGTTTTTCTGCTCCGTTAGGCATTCGCACTCAAACAATCCCCTTCATATAACATATGAACCCTATGGGGATGGCCCAAAGCCGGCCGTCGTGTTTTCGGTGAAAACGACCTCAGGGCATTTTGGTCATTTTGAAAGTTTAGCGAAAATTCCTGGTTACAAGCAGCTTTAGTGTAAAATTACCATTTTATCCCTAGAACAGTGTAGACTGAGCCGAATGACATAATTAAACAAACCTAAGCAATATTAGGCTTACGAGATTAATTCTTTATTTCTAATTAATCCTCAAAGTCAAAATAATTTATTAAGGTTAATTAGACCAAGATTGCTTTCAAAAGTTAAACTCTAATTACATTCTTTATTCAAGATTCCTAGTCATGGAATCTTGATTCTCTCTAATCCCTTAAATTAGGAATGGTGCCCATACCTCATTTGACCAAAGAATGATTTTAAATTGTTATACTTAAGCAAGAATCACTCTCCTAATCAAGCTTTGGACAACCTTATGAGCTCATTACCTCCCCTAAACACTTTCTTACACAAACTCCTAACCTTAAAACCTTAATCAAAGAAACACCTAAACACATCACTAAACCACAATTACATGAACAAATTATTCCTCCCCTTGGCTCACATAGAGTGGCCGACACTCTCCCTCAATTCCATCACATGTTGATTTTTCTTCACTTCAAAGACCAGGGCTTTGGACCACACTTGAACCATACCTCACCATGCTTTGCCCATACTCACAACTATACCAATCAAGAGATATTTTCCTTCCCCTTTGGCCATGAGGACCGTTGGCCATCCTCCCTCAATCAGCCACCATTGTGTTAATTTTCTATAAATACCAAGCCTTGAGAACCTTGTTACACTTTAGATCATTTGCTAAGTTTAAATTTCTTGCACTTTTCTCTCATTTCTCTCAAATTTCTTCATCTTGCTCTTCTTTTTCCTTCTTCAAAGAAACCTTTCCACCACTACAAACCACCACAAACAACCTTACCACCACTCCTTACCTCAAACCACCCTCCAAACATCAAACTTTCCATTTCCAAGCTTACAACCTCAAGAAAAGTTTATCCTCCACTTTCTCCTCTGGCCGATCCTCCTCCTCCTCCAAGAGAAGATTTTGTCTTCTCAAACCTTCAAGAACTCAAGATTTCCTTATTTCTTTCAAGACTTCTTTAGGTAGGGGTTTTGTTTCAAAGTTTTTACTTGTTTTCTTTCTCCAGAAAGTTATAGTTTTTCTGTTCAAACTCTTTTTCTCTTCTTTCTTCAGCCATGATGGCTTTTTCATTACAAACCTAAGCTTGATGATGAGGTTTCAAGATAATGGTCTGTGATGCCATGTGAGAAACCTCTAAAGTTTGAAAGTCTTGTCTTGGACCATACATGTCGTCTTCTTTCCTTTCCTTTGCTTAAAGTTTCTGTTCTTCTTTCCTTTTTCCTTGAATGGTTCAGTTTCCCTTTCCTTTATTTGAACAAAGTTTGCTAAAAATGTTAGTAGTATCATAAAAGTTTTGTTAAAAAATTAATCTTATGTTTTCAAAAAGCTCTAAACTTACCCTTGCCAACCTTAAAGCCAGTTTGCCGTTCTAAGAGTTTTAATTATCGAAGCCCATGAGCAATAAAATAAAGAATATGACTTAGTTCTTTGGTATGTTTGTTTAGACAAAGTGTTGAATTTTGTGTCCATTTCTTGAGCTTGATGATGGGTTCAAAACCAAAGGCTTCTTTGAAGTCTTGTGCTAAGAAACTAAAGCTTACTTTATGTTGATTAAGATACATATTGGGTTAAAGGATTATATAATGTTCCTCTAAATGTTGTAAGAGCTCTAGTTAAATAATGAAGTTGCATCCATGTTTATGTTTATGCCTTGCAGAGCATGTTTATTTTGATGCCATCACTAAGCTCTCAAGAATAACTAAATGAACTTGCATTATCATGTTTAAAATCAAGCTTTCATCTTAATGTTTATATTCAAGTCATCACTTAATCTTTAAAGATAATAATGAGGTTGCATCTCATATTTATTTTATGCCTCCACTTTATTTTATAATGAAGAAGAAACAAAGTGATAGGACTATCCTTGTTTATGCCATCACTTAAAATGTCTGAGAGCTCAAAGACTTGCCCAGTATCTTACATAAAGTTTTAGAAATGGAGGCATTTCAAGAATGCCATTTCGGCCTTGATGAAGATGGTGGACTTGCAAGATGACTGATGAATTATAAATGCCCATAGTCTAAATCTTGGAATATTTCTAAGCTTAGGTGTATTTACAAGGTCTATGAACAAAGCTTTAATGTTTTAAATCATTCCTTGAGCTAAATAATTTAGCTACTAACCTTACCCATTTTTGTAATGATTTTAATGAGAGGAATTGGTTTCTAAGAGAGTTTTGAGTTTGAAAATTTACTTCCAGAACGCTATGATATGCATTTAAAAAATGTAGATTATGTGATTATATGATGCTTGTCTTTCTGTAACGCCAATTTTTACTTGGATTTTTACGTCATTAGGAATTACCGAATTACCGTAGGTAAATATTATATAAAATTTGAGACCAAACAATCCTTAATAAAGGAATATAACGTTAGAAGAGAAGTTAGGAGCAATTTGCAAGTATTGCAAACCCCAATTTTTCTATTGTAAAATGACCAAAATGCCCTTGAGGTTATTTTACGAAAATGAGGATCGTGGGCCCCACCCATCCTCAAGGGATGTTTTGATGTTAATAAGGGATTGTTTGTGTTATGTGTGTTAATAGAGGAGAAGAATCCTAATTTTGAGCTCCGAACGCGAAATGACCAAAACGCCCTTATGGCGCTGTTTTAATTGCGTGCCATAGAGCCCGAACCTCACTAAAATGTGTTAAAAGGTGTTTTTAAGCCATGATTAACCATTGGTTAAGCTTCGGTGGTCTCGGGCAATTTTAAGTAAAATGACGTTTTTGCCCTTTTGTAGTTTTACAAATTTTGAGATTTTTGATTCGTCTAACGAAACCTAAGCAATATTAGGCTCAAATTAAAGCTTATTAAATTCTAATTATTAATCTAGAGTCAAAATTATTTTTTAAATTGATTAGAACCTAAAATTTTTAAAACACTCAAATTGCTTACTAATTCACCTAAGCCCTTAACGTAAATTCTCTAAATTGCATGAATACCTTGCCTACACCTAAATAATACATGGAACACACAAAACCCTCTTCCATGAGGCTGTAATGCATGAAATTATTCAGCCATAATCATTAGAATTATTGCAAGATAATGCACTAAACATAATGCCAAAAATCACCATAAAACAAGGCTTTGAAACATGATTCCATGTTTTAAGCCACCAAACAAGATGATTTTTCCTTCCTTGTCTCCTCCTCAAATTTAATCAGATTTCCTCCTCCTCTTGTCCATTCATGAGCTTGAATTCTTCTATAAATAGGCATGCTTAGAAGTCATTAGAGACTTGCTCAAAATTTCACAACTTCAAGTTTTTCCTAAGCTCAAAAACTTTCTTTCTCCTCCCCCTTGGCTGAAATTTTCTTCAACCTTTCAAGAATATTTTCTTTCATTTCACTCCAAGAACCAAGTTCTCTTCCTTTCCTTCAAATCAGATTAGGTAGGGAGTTGTTTTTAAGTTTATTTCTATGTTTTGCTAAGTGTTGTTCTTGGTTCAAAATGATGATTTCATGGATTTCTTAGTTTTTCCATTTGGTTTTCTTCTTCCTTTTCTTTAACCAATTCAGCCATATGGCCTAGGTGGGACTAAGATGATGGCTTGATGATGAGGACCTTGAAGGTGGGTTGTGAATCCATCACAAGTTAGGCCTCTAAAGCTTGAAAGTTCCACTTGATGCAAAACTTTAAAGAATGATGTTTTTATGATGATTTTATGATCTTGAGTTTAGAATTTGAAAGATGTATTTCTCACTTTGTCTTGTTAAGATATATATATTGAATTTGTATTTCTATAAAGTCTTGAAGGAGCTCTAGTAAAGAAATCAAATGAACTTGCATCCATGTTTAAGTTTATGCCTTGCATAATCATGTTTACTTTCTATGTCATCACTAAAATTTCAAGAATGAATAAATGGACTTGCATACTCATGTTTAAATTTCCAAGTTTGCATTTCATGTTTATATTTCATGTTGTCACTTAATCTCTAAAGATAATAAAGAAGTTGCATCTCATATTTATTTTATGTTCTCACTTTATTTTATAATGGCTAAAAGAATCAACGCATGACATGTTTATTTTTATGTCATCACCTAAAGATCCTAGAGCTCAAAGACTTACCCAAGTATCACAAGCAAAGAAATAAGATTATTGGAGTTAAAGAATTGATTCTTTAAGAAGTCTTGAGATTGGAGCTTAAAAAGATGTAATAATAATTCTCTTCTCCCTTCACCGGTCCAGTGCGGATTACCGTCTCGCTCTTAAGATCTTCTCCTCCACTGGTCTTGTGCGGACTACCGCCGCTCCAGTTTCTTGCATCATGTTTATATTTCAAGCTCTTGCATCATGTTTAATTTTCAAGTCATCACCTTAAATCTTAAAGATAAAGAAATGGATTTGCATATCATGTTTATAATTCCAAGTTATCACCTTATAATGACAAGATTAAAATGAGGTTGCATAGCATGTTTATGATTCTAAGATATCACATAAATCTCTTAAGCTCAAGACTTGCTCCTTTTATCTTAAGTGAGAATTTTAATTATGAAGATTCTTTCAAAAAGAATTAGTTTCTAAAAGAGTTTTAAAGCTTTGCAAGGATTCTACGGGAAACTAATATTTTATGTTCACTTAAAATGTGATTTTATACAATTATATGAGGTTCATGATTCGGCTTTGATATGAGATTAGTACCAATAAATGATGATGATTTAATATGTTTGAAGTTGTGATAATTATGGTTTATTGCTAAAGGAATGATTCTATGCATGTTAGAGATAAAACTAGCTTCCTAAAACCGTAAAAGCAAGATTTCTAGAACTTTAGAGAATGAAATTTATGCATCTATCCAGAGCCTTTAGTGACCTTAAGAACCAGATATTATTATGTTTAGATAAGGGACAATGATTCATAATTGGTTTAGTAATTAATTTTAGCATCATAGGGAAAGGTAACGAAAAGGGTTAAAAACATAACTTCTAGCACATAAAACCTTAAGAACAACTTACTATCTATGCTACCCCATATAGTCTAATAATGTTCTTAAGGCTTATAATTGATGGTAATAAATCCCTTAGATGCATAAGTAATTAGTTTGATAATTAAGGTTACCCAATTTTAGAGTTCGGTTATTTAAGGGAGCTTTATTGTGAAAATTTTAGATGACATCTTTTGATGCTTTGAAATGTCAAGTTTATATGATGATGTAATGTCTACTGAGAATTTGATATTATTGAATGATTTCATGGCTTGCATGTTATAATTGCTATTGCAAACAATGAGAATGTTCATGCATCTTGATGATTATGATATAACATGCTAAGACTTAATGGTGACTTAAACTCATGAGGAAATGATCCTTTGGACCCATTAGACTATAGGTGGTGAAAAGGTGATCTTGAGAAAATGATCCTTTAAGACCCATCAGACTAGAGGTGGTGAAAAGGTGATTCTTGCCCCCTAGCCCGTTCTCTCAAAGGGTAGAGTTGGGATTTTAACTTATCAAAAGGGATAAGTATATGCTAGTGACGACTAGTAAGGTATAAGCTCATAACCTAGATTACTCCCAAAGGGTGGAGTATAGGGTGGCTCCCAAGGAAAATAATGATGATAATGATAAGATTTTAAGTCACCTAGGACACTAAAGGAATGAAATATGTGCACCATGTCTTGTGCATAGCTATTATGGTATAATGTTCTTCTGTGCATAGCATTTTATGAGATGATGATGGGAAATATGATGTTCTTCTATGCATAGTATTTATGATATGATGATGAGAAATATGATGTTTCTATGCATAGTATTTATGATTTGATAATGAGAAATATGATGTTCTTTTATGCATAGTATTTATGATATGATGATGAAGAATACGATGTGTTGATAAAGGAAAAGTTCATTATAAACATGACATGCTAAGTTTATGATGCATTATAAGACGCATGATTAAAACTACGAACCTCGGTAAAGTATATTTTCGAACTTAATAAATCAATCTTAGCATGCTCACTATTTCATAATAACCCGAGGTTCCTGGGGACGATGATGATGACACAATGCATCATGAGGTGAGTACCCTACTGAGATTCTTTTATAAGTTTCTCACTCCCTCTATTTTTCTTTCCATCTCGTCTTCAAGGGAAGGAAGCGTTCGTGAATCACATTGAGGCTGTCACAGGAGTCTTAACTTGATCCTGAGTTTCACTCGTATTTTAATATATCTATCCCTATCCCTGAGTGTTATTACTAGGTGCCATTAATGGATGTCCTTCCATCCATATATTATTTATGTTTTATTAGATTGCCTACACTTAGTCTTATTCTATTGGTAGGCAAAATATCTATATGATATGTAATTATGGATGCTTATGATGGAGCCAATATATTATGATGTGATGTTTGTAAATTCCTATGTGTCTTTTAAATTTTGCTAAATCATTCACGTTAAGCGCGGCTCACGTTTTCAATTATGTTTTAAAAAAAAATGGCTCGTAATTTCACTAAGTATTTTCAAAGCATGATTAAGGAACTGAAGCAAAGAGTAAAGTCTAATAATTAATCAGATACTGCCTAGGTGTATTGGGTTAATTATTAGGGTGTTACTTTTGGTTCTCCTTGTGCACTTGGCCAATGTATAAATTCTGTTTTATGGTGTTAAAATGTGTAAAATTATGTTTGAGTGAAGCAAGGAACGATTTAGGAAAGTTAGGAAAGAACAAGTAACTAGAAAGGGCTTAAAATGTGAATTCTAGGACACTTAGACACAAATTGTAAATTCTGTTAAGGATAAATGGATTTAAAGAAAAATGGTTTATAAGTAGTGGATATGTGTAGGAATCCCTCATAGAGCCTTAGGAGAAGACGAAACTTAGAAAGGGTCAAAGATGGAGATTCAGGACCCGTAAGCATATGAAAAAATTTTGCCCAAAGTGATGAAGTGCTGTTTGGTTATGTTAGTAAGCATAAACATTAGAGGAAATTATAGGTAAAGTTCCTTAGGTGTGATAAATATCCATAATGAAAGTTAGAATCATTAGAACATAAGTTTAAACCCGAAAGGGCCAAAGCATAAGACACCATGAGGTAGGAGGTGTGATGTGAGAATGAGACCGAGTGGGTATATTTGTGCAAATATGAATACGTTAATGCCATGAATATGAGACTATATGTGTGTTTGTGACATGTTGTTGTGATGTGGCTGCTATGCTTAAGATGCATGAGAATGCGAAATATGAATGAGTTCGGTTAGGAGGGATGCTCTTATTAAGAGATTTATTTGATTGAGAAATTTCATGAGAACAACATGTGTGATTTGAGTTATGTGGCATGACTCAAATTTGAGGAAATTCGGAGCATTATGTTGCCGAATTTCCGTCAAATTGGGGGACTTAGAAAGTTTTGAAAGAAAGATTTTTATATATGACATGAGACGCATTCTCCTGCTACGAGTGAGGAGAAAGGAAACCCATGGGGGATGGTGGTGGAGCCATATCAAGCGGACAATGTCACTAGTCTTAACTAGATGATGTTTCGTGACAAGACGTACTTCTCCTACTATGGTGAAGAGAAGGTAAAACCGTGAGGCATCAGATTAGCCTGCCAAAGGGACAAAGTCATCTTAACCAGCCCAACGCCTGCTTCAGAGAAGGAAGAAAGTCCCATGATGGGTGATTCCTTAGGTCCCATGCTCGTCTCCAGCTTTGGGATTATTATTTTTATGATTATGATTCGCTTATCAAGAGGATAAGTAAGAACTAGTGACAACTAGTTAAGGTATAGCTCATAGCCTAGTATCAGGGTTCGGTTACTATTTTTACATACCATGATGTTACAAGTTTGAGAAAGTGAGAAAAGATGTGAAGCACTTTGCTTATGAAAGAGAAAAGTTGATGATGAGAAAGAACATGCCACTTATATGAGAATTGGTTATTGATGAGATGTTTTATTTGGTTTGTTGCATAAAGCATTACCATGCATTCATGTTTTGGTATTGTTGCATACATGTATTAAGATTCATCGTAAAAGACATGGACCTTGGATAATTACTTTTATGAAAACCTCATAATGAACCTTTGCATGTATAACCTTTTTATAATAAACCCAAGGTTCCTGGGACGTAAACGATGACACTAGGATAGAGGATTCTTATGAGATTCTTTAGCAAGATTCTCACCCCTCTTTCTTCTTTCCTTACGTTTTAGATTCGATGGCGTCGTTCGTGATTTTTGTTGATTCGCCCATTGGGAGTTGCACTATGATCCAGATCATCAGTCCTATCACTTTGAAGGTCGTTGTGTCGTGCATATTTTTGCATACATGGGACGTCGTTTGCATTCCCGGTCTCCAGCTTTCGTTTCATCCGACTCTCCCTACGGAATGACATCTTCTAAGAGGACGCGACCCATGACGAGCTGCGTGTCTCACCTTCGTCTTCAGCGGTCCGCGGCTCCCCGAGTACATCCCTGCCAGAGGCATTCTGAGCTCACTCGTCGGAGGTTTCCCCTACTTATCCCTTTTTGGAGGATCTGCCCTCCGTTCCCATGGACATCGGGAGGGGTAGCAAGGATCCTGTGACACGCGAGGCTAGCTCAACGCCAGAGCTGGCACAAAGGAGGTCATGTCCATCCACCTTCCATTTGCAAGCACCGAGGAGCTCGCACAGTTCATTGGGTATGTACCATTGGAGGGATGGGGAACGTCATTCCGTAGTTTGAGGGAGAGGGTAGCCATGGCTTGGGATCGATCTTTTGGGGGCTTTCCATGTATTTGCTATTTATGTTTGTTGTATTTTATGTATTCTGTACAAGCTCCCACTTATATGGGTATGACTTTATGCTTTTTATGTTTCGTTATGTACTAAACTATGGTATTTAATATAATGATGGTTGTTTCTATGATTGAGGTGTTCTTACTTGCTTTATATTGCATGATTTATTTCCTCTGCTGCTTACATTTCGTTATGTTGTGGCAATGACTCGCATTTTGTTTTACATATTCCATTTCAAAAAAAAAAATTTACCCGTATTTTCCACTAAGTAATTTTACAAACTAGTTTCAAAGGAAAGCAATAACTAATAATTAATCTTAATACGTCCTAGGCATGTTGGGTTAAATATTAGGGTGTTAAGGATGTTGTTGACAAGGCTCCTCGAGCATATGCATTTTCCACCTATCATTGAAAGGTATGAATACCTGAAGGAACTATATTCACACCCTCATCTTTTAAAACCTCAAGGAAAAGGTTCACTATCCAAGTTTTGAATCAACCAAGAGAGTCCTCAGACAAAGGAAGATCAAGCTAGAAAAGCCTCCAGAAGGTCAACCCTCAACAAGAGAAAGCTAAAGGAAATAGGAAGTTAATCCTCCTAAAGAGTGAGGCTAGAACTTGGAGGAAGAAGAATCAATCTGCTTCTCAACCATGAAAAAAGGCCAAAAAAAAAAATAGGAGTTTGCATCACAAGAAACTTAGATGGCGGCTAAACTAGTGAAATTCATCAGAAGAAGAGATATTTGCTTCAACTCAAAAATATGCCTATACATGAATCTAGGATCTCCATACAAAATATCAAGAGGCTTGGTTATCGAGTTATTATCCTGAGCTAAAGAAGATGAAGAAGGTATAGGAAGAAGAAGAACAAGTAAAAGCATCCTCATTCTGAAGAAGAAAAAAACTTATTAGAGTGAGAAGGCTAGGTTGAGTAAGATGTTCAAGCCAAGGCCCATTATTAAAGAATCTTTAATGGAGCTTATCATTGAGTAACCAATAGAAGAAGCCAATGTACTGAAAAATTCATCCTAATGGTACCTTAACCTCCTCCTTCCATTCACATATCACTTATGGAAGAAAAAAAGGACAAGACATAGAAGCGTGCTCCTCTTGCTAAAGAAGCAATTGCTTTTGCCTTGTCATGTACATGACATTCCTCTTCTCCTACTAAGCTTGCTTTTGCTCCCCACTTCTGCTAATAATATTCGATTCTCCACCTCCTCCTTGCACATGAAGTTGAGGCTGAAATCGCCAAAATCAGGGGAAACCATAACCCTAGATATACCTGAGCCTTCTCTAAAAGCTGCTCCATTAACATTCTCACCCATCCACTTGCCCTATCAATTTTCAACCAGTCTCCAACAGTTCTCAGACGATCTAGGGATCATGCGTCAACTAGAAATTGCCTCCAGATTATCATTCCTTGTGCGAGCCTATGTGAAAGCTTTCTTAACCCTTGTTTTACAATATCACATATTCTGATACTTATGTGAAAAGTTTCTTGGCTCATAAGTCAGACTTGATTTTTCTATGTTTTATTTAGGATTGGTCCCTGTCAGCTTTAAAACCTTCTGTTGCAATATGCTGATGATATCAATTTAAGGTTTCTATGTGTGTAGAAATTACTCCTATCAGTTTTTCATACATGCTCTAATACGTCATTTTAATAGAAGCATTCATTTCAAAAACAAGTGTGGATAAATATGTGCTGAATAAGAAAATTAATCAAGATAAAATATCACAAGTATTACTTATTTATTTATTGTGCACGTGTTATTCTAGAAGCTTTTTAATGACAAAAAATCAAGCTTGTTTTGTCAAAAGGCTTAAATGATGATATTTCTTTTTAATTTATGCTTCTGATACCTCTCAAAAAGAACTCTGGATAACTTCAGAAACTTCATTAATAATCAAACAGCTCTGATTTAAGTCACTTAATGCTATAAAACTTTTTTGATCCTATTCATATCATGCCTTAAGAAAAGGACTTCCTGAAAATTACATCATGCAAATGAGTTGAAGAATATTGTTTGTCACGCTACATTTTCTGTAATATTCTTTCAATATCTCTTCAAAAGATTTTCTTCAAATTGGTTTGTCATAAAATGGGAAATTATTAGCTCCAGAACTTTAGAATGCTTCAAGATAATATGTTTTGAATGACAATAAAACCAATTTAAGGAAAATATTTTGAAGAATGACTGCTATCTACCTTGAGTTTCTTGAAGTAGCAAATAGGTTCTTTCGTTAGCATAATATGATTCCATTAACATGAAAAATTTCACTTTACATGTGCTAACATGATTTATCTCATATAAAGAGATGGGAACCAAATGGAAGTGATAATTATATCGTGATTTGAGCATATACATGCCTAACAGATTAAAGAAATACAATCAGTACAAGAAACCAAGTTTCAGGACGTAGAAAGAGCACTGGACTTCAAAAATCAGGCTTAAACTGAAGATATCAATCAAATTTTGAAGCCAACGTGTTCTACAATCTTCAATCATCATGTTCGCAATCTTCTTATCAACAACAAGCTTTGATTGAAGACTAAAAGACCAAAGTTTTATCAAGGAACTCAGACCGCACATCAAGAAAGTTAACTTCACTATGAAATGTTGAACTTTATTGGAAAGGAGGGAAAATTGAAATTTAAATTTGTAACACCCTTTCTAGCATAAAGCTATGCTTAAGCCATAACCTTATAGTGAGTAGTTGTTACTTAACAACTCTGTGATCTTAGGGAGATAGATATGTATTACATATGAGCCTGCTTCTTTATAAATTGTAAAATGCGTTTCTTTCTTAAGTCACTAAATTGGATAACTTATAGGTCGTAATAAGTAGTAATACAATATAAGTGTATTATACAATGACAAAACAATCATATACATAGCTATATCAACCCTTACCCTGTTTTAACGTAGTGAACCCTCTAGTCTAGGTAGGTATGAGTCATGCGAATAATTCTTTAAAAGAAAACAAAACAGATCTAACTAATTCCTTATCATCGGCTCATCAAAAGGTCTAGATCATGATGCCAACGATCCTTACAACATAATCACCATCACAGCAATTTATGTAAGAATATGATAACATGATGCTAATGAGAATCTAGATTCCAAGGAGGTAAAATACTAGTAGATGACACAGTGATATTTGACATAGTATTAAAATCATTAAATATTTAGATTCCTTTTGAAATAGTTAGCTTGCTTATTCCTTCTACTCATAAATATAGAATTATGAGTGCACTTATGCTTGAGAATAAAATCATAGAATTAAATAAATAATCAATTAGCTTTTAGTTATTTTGTATAATAGTTTATTTGTTTGCTTTGTCATTTCTTTGACATAATCTTATTAGTAAACTTTAGGCTTGAAAATAGAACTCATAGGATTCTTGATATACTTCTCATCTGATGATTTATGATGTACACTCTTTAATTATATCCTAATTTAGTTCACTTGCGGAGTATGCTCCCGACTATAACCTGATATAGATCACACTATGAATCCATGAGCTTATAATCAAGCAATTGATATGTAGTTAGTATCATTATTTCCTATGACTTAATTTTATTAGATAATTTTAAACTTAAATGGTAGAACTCATAGGACTCTTCCTATATACTTTGGATTTTGGCAACTTGTCAATGATGTAACACTGTCGCATTACAACCTAATATAGTTCACTAGATGGAGTACATCTACTACATCATCTAATAGCCTCGTGATTTTCTAGGACATCCCTTTTTCTCATAACGAAATAACGCCAAATTTATCATACAACCTTATAGTTCCAAGGATAGCATGTTCACTACTACCCGCTAATCCATGAGCTTACCATTAAGCAATTAATATTACATAAAGCTTATTTCATAAGTTTTCTCTTTTCATAGGGATCTTTAATATTTGTTTAGTAACTTATATTTTCAAGAGTAATCTCTTCTTAATAGTTCTATTTTTCACTTTTGCTTAGATTTTCTTAAATCTCCTTAATCTCTATGATTTTTCTCTATTAGTTTCCTTAATTATTGTAAGACTTTTCCCTTAAAATCTCCTAAATTTCTTTGCTAAGATAATTCTGCTGAAAATCTCTTGAAGTCTTAACTAGTATTCTATTCAAAATCTCTTAAACTTTTTATGAAACATCTCTTAAGTTTTATGAGATGTATTGCTAAAATCTACTAAACTTTTTATGAAGATTTTTCTGAAAGAATTTTTGTATACTTATTTTCCCATAAGTCTGCCAACTGAGATGAGATATTTCTATAAAATTTGTTGAACTGAATTAAATTTTCCTAAAATCTGCTGCTAAACTGGATGAGATTTTTCTGGAAAGTCTGCTAATCTTTTATGAGATGTTCTATCATCAGAAATTTGTAGAACTCCTTGGGTGGTAATTCTTATAAATTCAAGGAAAATAAACCAAGTTTCTTAGGTGATCTTCAAGCCTTTTCTTCTATGAATCAAAAATCTCTTCATTTACTTAATAAATCTTTTATATCAATTCTATCAATCGCAAAACTTTTAACTATTGCATTCTTTTTCATCCACCAAATTCATATACATATATATGCATCTAGAAAATAAATTTCAGATTTCACAACATAATTTCAAGCATATATCAAGAGTTTATTTAGCAAAAATAGCCAAACAATCACAAGCAATAGACATAGAATCTTTCCTACCTTTCTTCCTAAACTTTTTGCTAAACTTTTCTCTAGCTTTCTCCTCTAACTAAAGCTTCAAACCCATTTTCCAGCCACTATATATGATGTTGTTTGGACAAATTTGAGGATGAAAAAGAAGGTTTTGGCTTGAGTTTGATGTAGAGGAATTGTTCTTGAATTAGTTTAAGTGCTTATCTAAGTGCATCATTCAAGAACTTAGTGGTTTAATGGAGTTTCAAGGAGTAAAATGGAAAGATGGTGAGCAGAAGAAGAAGAAATGTGAAGTCTATGAGAACTGAGAAGAAATGTCATTTCATTTCATTTTTCCTTTATAATATCACTAACTTGGAAGAAAGTAAAGAATGAAATATTTAAAATAAATTTGCCTTGTATTTATATTAGAAATATCTATATTTATTTAATTGTCATAAGTAAAAATTATCTGGGATCTGATATTTCTATTCTTTTACCAAATTCAATGTTTCTGTGTATTCCTTATTACCATTCGATGTACCAATTATTACCATTTCAATACCCAATTGACATAAAAGAAACTTATCCGGTTAAATATCTATTTACCCTTGTCCTTATTTTATTTGTCATTTTACCAATTATAGGTATCATTCTATCCCCAATTAAAATATTATTATATTGATTTTTTTATAATATTAAATTAATTTCATTTTTTTTACAAACTCCTCATATTGTTGTGATCATAACCTGTCTGACAAAATTTTCAAAATCCCTATAGATTATTCACAATTAATCATTTTATCATAACAATACTAAAAATCGGGTCGTTGCAAAATTAGGTGAAACCTAGTTACAGACTAGCGTGTCATCTCTTCTCGCCAAACTGGCTACTATTGCTTCTAGAAGGAAAAAATTCAGGAGACTCATGACCCAGTAAAAATAGTTTCTAAAAGGATCTTAGAAACCTCAACTTTACAACAACTTCTGCAACAAATTTGACGAAAGTCAAGCTACTCTCCATATTGCAGTTAACAACCTAACATTTGACCCCAATACTACTAGTAAGTACTTAGGTCAAATATCAGTCATTACTTACTATCATGGTTCTTTTATGAGAAAGAGAAATAACTTAAAGAAAATACGAGCTATTTTTTTTCTCAAAATAAAAGCCGCGCGTATCTTATCGGGTCGGTATCATAAAGTGCGGAAATATAAACATAGAAGTGGCTCCAGATCAAATATAACATCACATTGAAATACTTCATACATAATAATATGCTACCCTACGGAGGACTCTTTGAGTACATGAGATGATGCAAATACAACTGAACAAGAAATACATGTAAATAGAAGCCACAGAACCAGAAATCATAAAAGGAACACCTCCTCCCAAGGACATCTAAAGTGGATAACCTCAATACAAAAGAAAGTTTATCCGTTCTATGTGTAGTGCGTGCATAAGGACTACCCTCTATCCTAAAGCTAATGCCATGGGTAAGGCGGACGTAACCAATCCATGGACAAAGTGCGTCGGAGTAGGCACTCGAGCAGGTCCTCCATGATGAAGCTCAGCTTGAGCGGGCATGGTGGAAGGCTGGACATTTCCCCTACGTCGAGGCCGGGACTCCGGGTCTGGGGCTCCAGGCTCAAGTCACCGTCTCCTCACTACCCATGGGCATATGCGGTGGAGTGGGGGTAGAGTCCTTTGAGGGATCCTCCTCCGAGTGCTAGTGAAGGGCATACTCGGTACCCTTGAAGAACTTGCAAGAGTGAGTCCTAGAATCCTCTCATCAGGCGTAGGCGTGTCCAAAAATCATCGCATCATCATAAGGAGACGTGGGGTAAAGAGGTAGCTATCTATGGATGGGAGAAGGTTGAGAAATGCGAACACGAACAGAGCCCTCAATGAAATGACCCAAGCTCTGGGTCATGGTGGATCTCCCATGTCGGCGTGTCAATGATAGGATAAGGTCGCCATTTTATGAAGACGTAATGGAAAGAGAGTAGAGGGAGTGAGTTTTCTTTAAAGAAACTCAAGGGTTTTCCTCCTGATTCTATGTGTCATCATCTACGTCTCCAGGGTTCTCGTTATTTATAAAACCATGGACATATATTGGTTCAATTATGAGTTTTCTAAAATCAATTTCGAGAATCCGTTCTTTTTAACATGGCACTTGTGTTTACATAAGCTATATACTTGAATTATAACGTAAATCATGCCACTTGGTACATAGGACATAAAGCATATAACTGGGTACATAGGACATAAAGCATATAACTGGGTACATGGAACATAAAGCATATAACGGGTACATGGAACATAAGTCATATAACTTGGTTACTTAGGTGACATAAGAACCTTTACTTAACTGGGCCGCCTGACCTTTTCTCCCTTTTGAGAAATCTCTAGGTTATGAGCTCATACCACACTAGTCGTCACTAGCATCTAGGCTTTATCCCTTGGCATAAGTCAACTTCCCGACCTTAAGTACGGGTTTAGGGGGCTAGAATCACATCGTCCCCACCCTTCGTTGGTGGTTTCAAAGGATTACATTCTCATATTTTAAGTCACCCTAGTTTAACATGTAGTTGTTCACATTTGATGAATTATGTGTTCTAGAAAATGTGTTTTAAGCCCTCTCGCTTCCGACTTTGTCCATGGTGCAGGAATTAATACCTAAGCCAATTATGAGTCATTTCGCACATCTAGGCAATATTATAATGTGATTTTAACTATTTTATCAAGGCTGGGCAGAAACTAACTCTGCCATTCTTTAGTAGTTCTAGAATTCACATATTAGGCAAACAAAGTCACTAATGATGCTTTTAAATGTCTAGAACAAATGTCACATACTCTGGCAAATAAATCAACATATTTAGACCACCCAAAACAGAATTTAATGCTGGAACTGTTAAAGGCAGAACTTGAAACCCTTAAGGCATAAAATCATGAGAAAAACCTTACTTTCAAACATATAACTTGCTAGTTTCTCTTAGAAACTTTTTGGGACTTCAAAACTCCATTAAGATCAAAGTTTATTTTGCCAAAACTCAACATAAAACACCAAGGGCAGTAGCCACTTAATCTTACCCTTGATCAAGATGCAAAACTTGAAAACTGTTTAAAACCTTAGTTGGGTGCATCTAAGCTTAGAAAAATTCTAAGTCATGCATTATAGGCCCTTGTAGTTAAATGAAACTCATCCTAGAGCCATTTACACCACATGGCCGATGATATTCAAGGAAGGACCTCCTTCATTTAATTCTTTTCTCAAGAATAAAGGGCAAGTCTTTGAGCTCTAAAGTTTTAAGTGACGACATAAATAAGTGCTATGCATTTCATTTTATAGCCTTTTTGAAAGTAAAGTGATAACACAAAGTAAATATGAAATATATTCATCTTATTCTTAACGCTTAGTGATAACTTGAAATATAAGATGAGATGTAAAGCTTGAAACATAAACATGCTAGGCAAAAGATAAACATGAGGTGCAAGGTTCAATTCTTTATTTTAGTGCTCTAGGCCTTCAATCTTTCACTCCAAATCAACAATCAACTTTAGGTTGAAATAAGTAGGCTTTGAGATTAATTAAGTGATGAATGACATTCTTATTTTAATCCTTAAGTTGCTTAGTGATGGCTTGAAATTAAACATGCTATGCAAAGCATAAAAGTAAACATGGATGCAACTTCTTTTATAATTGTTTAGCTCCAAGACTTTAAAGGAAACAAAGTTTCATCCCATAACTCATCCTCACAAGAAAAAAAACACTAGTGTTGCTAAGTTGGTAAAAGAGAATTCACCAAGAACCAAGTGGCCGAAACCTCATCATGAGGAACAACCATTTTTTTTTAACTTTAAGTACCTAAGATCTTGGTGATTCAAACACCAACATCTTAGTCCATTATTAAGTATTTTACAATGATCTACATTTCTTAACAAAACAAAACTCATGACCAACATAAAAAGGAAAGAAACCAAACACATTGGCCTAGAAACCAAGTTTAGGCTCTAGAGTTTTGTTCATGTGACCACATCAACATGAAGCCCTCATCATCAAGCTACCATTTCCAAGTCCCAAAGGCCTTCATGGCCAAAACTAAGGAAAAGAAATGGGGTTTTCAAAGGTTTAAAGAGAAACATAACTATGTCTGAAAAACTGAAATAATAAACTTACTTAAGAAACTCAAAGCTTAGAGGTTGTTCACTGTACAAACATCAACATACAACTTCATCATTAGGCCTCCTTACCTTGGCCCTAAGGTTTAAATGAAATGGAAAAAGAAAAAGGAGAAACTGAAATGAACTGTGAGAGAAACTCACTACAACACAACTTTCAAGCAAGATCAAACATTCATTAAGATAAAAGAAACATTCTTGAAAAGCTCCCTAATAGAGTTTGAGATTGAGAGAAGTGAAGAAGATGAAGAGTTGAAGATGACTCTTAACTTGAAAGGAAAGAACCCAAAGTGCTCTAAACTCTAAGCTTTAGTGAATGAACAAAGGTTTCAAGTTCCCTAACTACCTATTTATAGAGAAGAATGAATTGAATAATGGTGGCCTTTGGGGAAAAGAAATATCTTTGTTCAAACATGGGTTGAAAGTCAAATGATGATGTTCCTAAATATGCCAGAATTAGCTAGCTTGTATATTTCAAACCTTTTTAAATGTATAAAATCACAAAATTTGGTCAAGGCTAATAACTGTACCTATGTCTGAAAAAGGAAAAATTTCTAGATTAAATTCAAGCATAGGTAAGTGTTGTAAGACATGGTGTCTAGAAAAGTTTCAGAAAGCTTGAATCATAAAAACAAATCATTCTTTTTGAATTTGAAAGACATATTTCTTTTTATTTTAGAAATGAATTGAAAACCTTGATTGACCATATAAATCATTCTTTAATCTTGAAAACATTTTCTTAGGACTGGCTAGTGGAACAATAACAAGGCATTTCAAGATACTTGGTACTCACTAGAAAATATCAAGGCTAGGGGAAAAGGAGGCATCAAACAAGTTGTAGCAACAATGTTGCAGAGGCTGCCCCTGAGTTGAAAGAGACTTTAGTCAAAGATGTGATTGCACTTGGCTCCCACTTGAATACCTTGACCCTATAAGTGGTTACACCATCTTCTTAAGCTTTTTATGATAATGAGTAGAAATCCTTAATAAAGATATTTGGGTTGTTAATGGCATAACCAATTCAGCTTGCATTTGGTTGTTCTTTTAATTTTTATACTAGTTTTTGAATGGTTGAAGCCCATATGAGGGAAGCATGCAATTTTATTCATGTTGGTTGAATCAATAAGCTGTTGGGTTAAGACTCAAAGTAATTGTAACTGTTGCTCATTATACAAAAGGTAAGCCTCAAGGTTTGGAAGGTATTTACCACATTTGCTTGGTGTACTTGCTCTTGTTCTTCATAATTTCTTTAAATTTATCAAGGTGCTCATCCTTGTGGCCTTGAAACTTATCAACTCCTTTATTGCCTTAAGTTCAACCTTGTCCATTTAAAGATATAGTGATCGAATTCAATTCTTGAGTTAATTTAATTTCAGTACGTTATTTCTTTGTTTCAATTGTCGAATTTTAAGACCTAAGCCAATAATAAAGCCGTGCTTAATTTCTATTTATTGGTGTTTTCCAATTGGTAGATCCTTCTTGTATTCATGAATTTGTATCAATATCATGTGTAATTATAGCTCAAATTTCTAAGGTTGATAATTCTTGTAATCTATTTTATTTTACTTTCTCTTGTCTGCTTTGTTTCTTCTGCTGATTTGTTAAATTTCATTGTTTGTCCTTTTAGAATTGGTTGCATCTATTTAAGTCAATGACATTTGCAGCTTTTATTTCTTTATAGTTTGTGTATATCTTATTTGTCAATTGTTTTTTATCATGAATTTCAGCATTTTCTTTTAAATTTTACACTAGCTTGCTGTTATTAATCATTTAGTTAGAACAAGTACCAAAAAATTGAAAATAATAAAAACAGAAAAAAGCTAAAAAATCAAAAAGAGAAGAAATTTTACAAAAAAAACAGCAAGCTATTTTTTTTTTTTTCATAAATTCAATGCATATGTGTTTTGATATTTTAATAAAGTTTTATTGTGTCTTGCTGAGTTGGTTTTTGCGCCCTTCATTGCTATCATTAGTCTCTTGTTTGTCATCACATCTGTCGAGTTTTCAGTAAGTAGCTTGTGTGTTTGTGGTAGAATCTATTAAGAATTTTAAAAGAGTTATTGAGTGGAATAGGCAGAGAGTACTTTACACAAAAGCCTATTAGAAGCAAACAAATATTAAGTCATACATCTCAGAAGTGTAACATGAAAAATGTGGTGGAGGTTTATTTGCTTTCATTTCCTTTCTCCAATCGGAATTATGCAAGGAACAGTGATGGTGATTTCTTCTTAGGGAAGATAGATTGTTAGTGGAGGCTATTAATAATCAAATGAAATGATGATGTGAGAATACAGAATAAAGTCATATGAGAGATTGAGCGGTTAGAAATCAAGAACATTCGTGATGATGATGGAGGTAGAAGGAGGATTGATGGAAGGAGGATAGAAGATGAAGGTGATGTGGAAATGTCTTAATTAGGAGTGAAGCTTAACATTCACCTTCAAGGAAGATGATCCAGAAGCTTATCTTAAGTGGATGAAGATTGAGCAACTGGTTTACTAGAACTTACAATCGAAAGAGAAGAAAGGTGGCAATGATGGAGTTCACAGTATTATGCTTCTATTTGGTGAACCAATTGCAAAAGGAAGCCTTACAACAAAGCTGAAGAACCTTTGGTGGAAATTGGATTTTAAAATGAAGAGGTCCATGAGAAGGAGATTTGTCCTTCCTATTATCATACAGGGTTCAGAACAAGTTCAAAGATCACAAGGTAGTAGGAGTGTTGATGAATAACAAGGAGATGAGGTGTTGATTATGAGCTAAAATGAAATAGGAGGCTACTATGGCACGCTTTTGAATGGCTAAATAATGACATTAGAGATGGTTGAGCTACAAAATTATGTGGATTGAAAATTGGTACACCAAGCTACTAAAGTGTGAGCAGCAATTAAGAAAAAGGTACCATAGGTGGAATTCTTCTAATTTCAATTTCTTCAAATTTGAATGAAAGAAATAAAGGAGGGAGGATTTTTAAACAAACCATGCTGCACCTAAAATCAATTCAAGCCCAATGAGTCTGGAAAAACAAGGAGAATGAGACAAATGCTTCAAGTGTTTAGGGAGAGGTCATAAGCTTCTGCTGAATTCAACCAAGAAGAACTATGTTACTTAAGGAATGAAAATTACTAGTAAAAGTTTTCAGCTGAGTGAAGCTCAGGAAGAGGAAGAGGTAAGATGGAAGAGATCATTGTGGAGCAAAGAGGGATTTATTGATGATTAGGTTGCTTGGAATCAGATGCAATCACTTGATGATTCAAAGAGAAACATTTCACTTAGGTGTTCAATCAAAGGGAAATTATGTTTTTATTGTGGATGAAGGAATCAATGATGTGGTGAGTTCAAGATTAGTGTTCAAATTAAATCTTGGAGACAAGCCACATATTGAAGTGCATATACAAACTCCAATGCTTAGTGAAGAGTGACAAATGCTGAGCAAGCAAGTGGAATGCACATTCCATGGGACACAATGACAAAGTGATGTGATGTGGTTCCAATGGAGGCAGTCATATCTCTTAGGAGCGTGGCAATATGACACCAAAGCTGTCACATGATGGTTCAAATAAGATTTCTCTTCACAAATGGGAGGAAAATTGTACTCAAACCTTTTTATCCTAGAGAAGGTGTGTGAGGATCAAATAAAATTGAGAAGAAAAGAGAGTGCAAGAGAGAAAAGAGATGAGTGACACACAAAAGAGTGAAACACTTGATAAAAATAAAAAGTGGAAAAAAAAGAGAACACTGTGGATTCAGTGAAACATTTAGAGGAACAAGAGTTGTTCAGAAGAAGTGATGCTGAACTTCTTGCCCAACAAGCCACTTTATTTACTTTATTGCAAGAAAAATGTTTTAATGCTGATAACTCTGATAAAAGTGTTGCCCCTGCTAGTGTTGAGTCTCTTTTGCAGGAATACAAGGACGTGTTTACAAAGGAGATTCCAAGTGGATTGCCACCTTTGAGAGGATTGAGCATCATATTGATCTCATCCCTGTATCTTTACCAATCGAAAGCTTATAGGAGCAATCCCTCAAGAGACCAAAGAAATACAAAAGCAAGTTGAGGAGTTGATGACAAAGGGTTGGGTGCAAGAAAGCTTGAGTCCATGTGCTGTTCCAGGATTTTTGTGCCTAAAGGATGGGACTTGCCGGATGTGAGTGATTTAGAGCAATCAACAACATTACAGTCAAGTATCGACACCTATTCCCAGGTTAGATGACCTTCTTGATGAACTGTATGGTGCCTGTTATTTTTCTAAATTGATTTAAAAGTGGTATTATCAGATTAGGATAAGGGAAGGGGATGAATGGAAAACTGCCTTTAAAACTAAGTATGGTTGTATGAGTGGCTTGTTATGCCTTTCGGGCTAACTAATGCCCCAAGCACTTTTATGAGATTAATGAACCATGTCTTAAGAGATTTTATTGGCAAGTTTGTTGTTGTTTACTTTGATGACATTCTGATTTATAGCACTAGTTTTGATTTGCATATTGAGCATTTGAGGGCTGTCATGCATGTGCTTAGAACAGAAAAATTGTATGCTAATCTTAGAATGTACTTTTTGCACCGATCATGTAGTATTCTTAGGCTTTGTTGTGAGTGCAAAAGGAGTGCAAGTTGATGAGGCAAAAGGTTAAGGCCATTCAAGAGTGGCCTACACCTAAGAATGTGAGTGAGTGAGGAAGTTTCCATGGTTTAGCTAGTTTCTATAGGAGGTTTGTTAAGGGCTTTAGCACCTTGGCTAACCTCTTAATGAGATAGTTAAAAAGCATGTGGGTTTCAAATGGGGAGAGAAACAAGAGCAAGCCTTTGCTGCCCTTAAGCATAGGCTAACTAATGCACCCATTCTTGCTTTGCCCAATTTTGGTAAATCTTTTGAACTTGATATGTGATGCATCAACGTGGGGCATTGGGGCTGTTTTGATGCAGAAGGCCATCCGATTGCTTAATTTAGTGAGAAGTTAACTGCCTAAACTATACCACTTATGATAAGGAATTGTATGCCTTAGTGCGTGCTTTGAAAACTTGGCAGCATTATTTGTTCCCTAAAGAATTTGTAATTCATAGTGATCATGAGTCCCTAAAATACTTGAAAGGACAAGGCAAGCTAAATAAAAGGCATGCCAAATGGGTTGAGTTTTGAACAATTTCCATATGTCATTAAGTATAAAAAGGGGAAGGGGAACATAGTGGCTGATGCTTTATCTAGGAGGCATGCATTACTTTCTACTCTTGAAACAAAAATTTTTGGGCTTGAGACTTTGAGAGAAATGTATTTGCATGATGCTGAATTTTCAGAGATATATGCTGCTTGTGAAAATGTGTCTCAAAATGGTTACTATAGGTACAATGGATTTTTGTTTAAAGAAAAAGATTTGTGTGTGCCTAAGTGTTCCATAAGAAATTTGCTTGTGAAAGAGGCACATGAGGGGGATTAATGGGACATTTTGGGTGCATAAAACTTTGGACATATTGCATGAACATTTTTATTGGCCCCATATGAAACATGATGTGCATAAATTTGTGAGCATTGCATTGTTTGTAAAAAGGCAAAATCAAAAGTGATGCCACATGGTTTATATACTCCTCTACCCTGCTCTTTTTCCTTATTTTCCGTATTATATATCTATGGACTTTGTTTTGGGGCTGCCTAGAACAAAGAATGGCAAGGATTCTGTTTTTGTGGTTGTGGACAGGTTTTTAAAATGGCACATTTTATACCTTGCAAAGGTTGATGATGCTTGCCATGTAGCTGACTTATTTTTCAGGAAGTGGTGAGACTCCATGGGCTACCTAGGAGCATTGTAAGTGATAGGGACACTAAGTTCCTAAGTCACTTTTGGAGAACTTCTTGTGGTAAGCTTGGTACTAAATTACTTTTCTCTACTACTTGTCACCCACAAACTGATGGGCAAATGAGGGTGAATAGGACTTTAGGCACCTTGCTTAGGACCGTTTTAAAGAAAAATCTTAAGTCTTGGGAAGAATGTTTGTCTCATGTAGAATTTGCTTATAATAGGGCTGTCCATAGCACAACTAATTGTTCACCATTTGAAATTGTGTATGGATTTAACCCTATGACACCACTTGATCTATTACCTATGCCTAACATTACTGTTTTTAAGCATAAGGATGCACAGGCTAAGGCTGACCTATGTGAGAAAGCTGCATGAGCGTGTGAAAGCTCAAATTGAGAAGAAAATTGAGAGCTATGCCAAACAAGCAAACAAGGGAGAAAGAAAGTTGTATTTGAACCTGGAGATTGGGTTTGGTGCACATGAGGAAAGAGAGGTTTCCTTAACAAAGAAAGTCCAAACTCCAACCTAGAGAGGATGGTCCTTTCCAAGTGTTAGAAAGGATCAATGACAATGCTTACAAAATTGATTTGCCGTGAGTATAATATCAGTGCCACTTTTAATGTTGCTGATTTGTCTCTTTTTGATGCAGGTGATGAGGCCTTGGATTTGAGGTCAAATCTCTTCAAGAGGGAGGGGATGATGAGGACACTGCTGGGCAAGGACAATAAGGCACTTCAGGATTTGGGGGAAAATGACAAGATCAAGGGCTAGGAAAGCAAAGGAGGCATTAAAACAAGTTGTAGCAACAATTCTGGAGGCCCCCTGAGTTGGAAGACTTGAAGCCCAAAATGGTGCATTGCATTGCCCCACTTGAAGACCCAATGCTATATGGGCTGTACACCATCTTTTTAAGCCTTTTTATGTTACTAAATAAAGTTTGTAATAAGTATATTTGGCTGTCCATGGGCATACGAATTAGCTTGATTTTGGGTTGTTTTCTTTAATTTTTATTAGTTTTTTTTTAAGTGGGCTGAAAGGCCCCATATGAGGGAGCATGAATTTATCCATGTTGGGGCTAAATTAGAAGCTGTTGGGTTAGGTCTAAGCAATTTTAAGTTGTTGCCATTATAAAAGGCAAACCCTAACTTTTGGAAAGAGGCAATTCAGATCATATTTGCTTGTGAGACTTGCTCTCTCTTGGTTCTTCATAGAATTCCTGAACTTATCAAGGGTTCTCATCCTTGTGGCGTTCTAGGCTTATCAATCTCTTGATTGTGGCGCCTTGTTTACTCTCGTCCATATCTCAAGATATGGAATCAGATTTCAATGATTCTGAGCCTAAATTGAGTTTCAGAACGTCAGTTTTCTTCTTGTTTTTGAATCGTTGAATTCCGAGACTTGTAGCTTGAGATACGAAGCCGTGTTAATTTCAAGATTGTATCTGTGTTTTCCAATCTTGGTAGATCCTTCTTGTGATTCATGGAGTTTGGATCATATCAGACATTTTTCTTGGAAATCAACATTTATTGAAAGTGTTCAAGACATGTGTCATAAGATAGCTTGACCACTTAGACTTAATCTATGTGATTTCTAACTGGGAGGGTGGCGCCACTTTTGGCAGCCTTGGTAGGAAATACATCCTCAAATCATGGTCTAGAAGTGTGCTTTGGTGTGACATAGATTAGGCTTAGGATTCATGGTTGCCAAGTAGGTACTTTAGGTACATATTTGGTTAATTAAAACTATAGACCCCTAGGTTAGAGGTGGTTGAGAGGTTTAATGGGAGTCAAAGCCTCCAAGAGTGGTTATGTGAGTGTGACAACTTCTCCTTGAAAAGAAGACTTATGTGAATAGTGGAAACACTATTCAACACTATTCATAAATTCTTTTCTTTATAGAAAGAGAGTAGAATGAAGTTTGAATTTCCCAAGCAATTTTATGTTCAATTAATTTCAAATGATGGTTTGGGCCTAGTTTAATTATGGAAATTAATTAACCTTTAATTAGAGCCTAATATTGCTTAGGTTTAGTTTAACAACTCATTAGTCCTAAAATGTGATGTGCAGTTGCAAAATTTAAATTTTCACCAAAACTTGCCTGGACTTCTGTACTAAGCAAACATAGTTCATGCCTTAAAATCATTGTTTTAAACCTCGGTATGAAGTCCGGGTCAAAATGGAACTTAAAACTGCCTTAATTTTTTTTGTACGGTATTTTTGGTCATTTACATTAGAGATCTCAAAATAGGTTTTTCTGCTCGTTAGGCATTCGCACTCAAACAATCCCCTTCATATAACATATGAACCTATGAGGATGGCCCAAAAGCCGGCCGTCCTCATGTTTGGTGAAAATGACCTCAGGGGCATTTTGGTCATTTTGAAAAGTTTAGCGAAAATTCCTGTTACACAGCTCAAGGCACAAACAAATGATTAAAAACACGTGTCACTTGCAAACAGATCAAGGTAGCGGTAAAATGAAGACCATCAGAAGGAGAATGTTGTGCTTTCAAAGAAGAAAGAGATTCACGCGGCACAAGTGCGAAACTCTGAAAATTTCTCCTCATCTCTTGTAAAGTTCATTACACCTTGTAATCAGTTTCCTTGTCTTATAAAAAATCTTCTTCTCCATTACTAAGTAGTTATACGTTCTTCCAAGGAAGAATAGCTAGAAAGAAGTCATTTAAGTTATCCCAGGTCATCATTGTATATCTTGAGTCATTCAATGTATATATTAAGGAAACTTGAGTGTAGGTTAGTTTGAGTTGCAATCCTAAACACAAACCTTTGTATCCTTGGTCCACCAGTTATCGTGTGAGTTTAGCTTGGAAAGGTGTAGTCAAAGACTACTTGCAATGTGACAGTAAAGTAGTTTTATTGGTCATGGTTTAGCTTGGAAATACGGCTTAAAGACTATCGGTTTGGCTTGGAGAGGCTGGTCAAAGACTATCGGTTTAGCTTGAAGAGGCTAGTGAATAACTACTTAGTTTGTGACAAAGAGGCCCGGTCTACTGGTCACATGTTAGAGTTTGGGAAGGCTATTTGGTTGTCTACTCTGTAAAGACTATTTTGTTTCTTTATTCAGTTTAGAAAATGTTATGAAACTCAATGTGGTTGAGAACTGGATGTAGGCTAGTTGGCCAAACCAGGAATATAATATCTGCAATATTTCTTCTTCCTTGTCTTTTATCTTTTGCGCTTCTGTGGTATCTTCAATATTTGTTAAAGTTTATCTTTTTAGCCGTATCGTTATGAACACTTCATTCAATAAAGTAACTTTCTTGAAATCTCTAACATTGTTTCCGCTGCACTAACAAGCTTAAAGCTTAATAGTATTGTGTTAAAGTTTTCAAAAGTTAATAAAAAGAAAAAAGAAGCAAAACACAATTCAACCCCCCTTCTCCGTGCGCTTTTCTACCTACAGTGAAGCACCTAAAGGCATAAAAAATATGACACTTTTAGGCATCCAATAGCAAGGAGAAAAACTAACAACCAAAAATGAAGTACAACAACTCTAGTCTAAGTCTCTGAGACTTACAAGTTTAGGAAAAGTTGAAAGCTTACTTGGGTATCACTTTTGAGAGTGTGGCATTAGTAGAACTCATACCACCACCATATTGTTTATCATTTTAGTTCATAATATTGTTCATATATATATATATATATGAGAGATTGAAGATCTACCTACAAAAAGAAAATAAAGGTAACCTACAATGACAAATCAAAATAAAGGAGCAATGTAATGAAGACTCTTAATAAGGTACATGCCTAGGTTCAAGATTGGAAATAAATGCTCTAGTAAGAAAATAACATATGAGTAACTAAATAGAGATATTGCAGCAGATTCCTTTTCACAATGTCTCCAACAATGGTTTGCTCACCTAGAAGTATAGTTAAACGATGTATTCAAGCCAAGAGACTCATAGTGCAAGAAACTTTAACGTTATCTAACTTCCCATGCTACTTTATGGATTGATGACTATCCTACAAACCATAGGTCTTCTTAGTGTACTTTGTCCTTACTCACATGCTCCCTAGGTAAAACTTTCTAGGAGGTCACCTATCCCAAAATTGCTCCTAGTCAAGCAGCTTAATCGTGGAGTTCTTCATGATGGACTATTGAAAGAAAAGATGTATCTTGTTAGATAGGTAGTACTAACCAATTCATATAGTATTCTCTAATCCTCAGATAGTCCATACCTAGACAGCCTCATGATCCTTCTCATTACTGGTGTGTAATTGGTTTATTCATGTACCCCTCGCTTAGAAGCCTGCCAGAGTCGCTCCTCCCGTGCCTTCTTTATGCCTCACCACTCCCTTCTTCTTACCTTATGCATTACATGCCCACTGACTATGTAATACTTTAACGGATCTACTACCTTAAGTTCGCATTTGGATTCTATTAGATGTCACTTATGCCTTGCGTTCATTTTCTTTTAAAATTAAATTATAAAAATAGTGGATGAATTTTTTTCTTCTTTTAAATTACTTTTCAAAAGCTTAAGCTTGTAGCGAATTGAAATACATAGCGCTTACATAGATGGTACTCAAATTATTTTGTAATCTTACTAATTCAATACAATTTAAGTAAAGGACTAAATGTAAAATTACCATTACATAAGCTAAAATCTAACTACTTAATACATAAGCCATACCAGGACATATACCATAGTAATAAGTCCTTAATAAATAACAATATAAATTCTACTACTCCCAGGTATATTTTTCGTATTACAACATAACTAAACTCGAAGTGCTAATCTTGGAAGGTTTGAAATCTTCGCTGATTGCCTTCTTTTACAGCTCTATTGATTCAGGTGGACTCGTCTATCTTGGTAAGACAACGAAAGAACATAAGAGTGAGAAATACAAGATTTCTCAGGAGTTCCTACTTGCACTAAACGTGTCATCGTTGCCGTCCCAGTCACTTGGGTCTATTATAAAAAGGTGGACATATAAATGGTTCAATTACTAAATTTTCGCAAATGTAATTAGCTGAAGTGCAATTGCTTTTAACTATTCTTATAGGCATTAGCAAAAATGTACATTCAGTCATTCATCAATCATGCATCCAAATATATCATAAGTTTATTGGAAATAATAATTTAGGAGATCATGCATTTCTGATTACTCATCCTCAACATTTATATTTCAGGGTCCCTTTCTTTGTTTATTTTGGCACCACCTGGGGTCCCATTAGTATATTTCCATTATCATGGATGAATACATCAATGCCTTAGACCACCCTAAAAGGGTAATGAGTTATACCATGGCCGTCGCCACAACCTTATGGTTTTCTTTTCCTTGCTATGATTAACTTTTTAGGGGTACTTAGCCTTAGCTTAAAGTCCACTTTTCTAGATTGTCATTGCTACTTTTACAGCTTTACTCCGATTCAATCATCATCCAAGAGAAGTTTTGTCTTCTCATTTCCTCAAAGAATCAAGCTTTCTTTCACATCTTTCAAAGACTTCATTTGGTAAGGGTTTATTTTCAAAAATTTACTTGCTTTCTTTAGAAAAGTAGTTTCCTCTTGGTTTCAAAGCTCTTTCTTTTCTTTTCTCATTTCAGCCTTGGAGCCCTTTTATGTGGAAAATCTTTAGCTTGATGATGAGGTTTCAAGATAATGGTCTTGTGATGCCATGTGAGAAACCTCTAAAGC
>JAMLFY010000455.1:0-34364 GCA_030441495.1 Dalbergia oliveri | reverse complement strand
AACATTCCTGAAGGCTTTTGGTGCTTGATCTTCACCTTTTGACAGACCAAGCATTTACTAACCCAAGCAACTACGTCCTTTTTCAATCCTGGCCACCAAAACATCTTCTTCAAATCCTGATACATCTTGGTGGCACCAGGATGAATGGTGAAGTGGCTTTTATGGGCCTCCTCCAAGATGCTTTCTCGGAGGTCACCATCCTGGTACGCAAATCCGCCCCTAAACCTCCACAACCATCGGTCCTTGCTCAAAACCCTTTAGTTTGCCTTAACCGCTTCGAGGGTTTCTCTAAACTCTTCATTCTCCACTTATGCCATAATAACCCTGTTTAAACCCATTGGTCACACTAAGGTGACACATCATCATACTCCTTTAGCATTACATCCCCAGATTTAAATCCCTAAACTTCTCTATTAACTTAACTTCTTTAACCATCATGTGAATAGGTGCAATGATTTTCGACTCAAGGCATCGGCAACCACATTAGCTTTTGGGTGGTAACTTAAGCCAAAATCATAGTCCTTTAGAAACTCCATCCACCTCTCTGCCTCATATTTAACTCCTTTTGATCAAAGAGATGCTTAAGACTCTTATGATCGAGAAAACTTCAAACCTTACTCCATACAAGTGATGCCTCCATATCTTCAAGGCAAACACTATGGCGGCTAACTCTAGGTCATGGGTGGGGTAGTTCACCTCATGAGGCTTGAGTTGTCTAGATGCATAGGCTACCACTTGCCTATTTTGCATCAACACACAGCCTAAACCATTACCCGAAACATCACAATACACCTCGAAAGGTACATTGGGCTTGGTAAAACCAAAACTTGGGGTCGAGGTCAACTTTCCTTTTAGCTCTTGAAAGCTTTCTCACATTCGGGATTCCATGAAAAGGGGTGTTCTTCCTAGTGAGCTTGGTTAGGGGAAGGGCGATCAGAGAAAATCCTTTTATAAACCTACGGTAATAGCCTGTTAAACCCAAAAGCTCCGTATTTCCGTTATGGTGGTTGGTCTATCCCAATTCATCAGGGCTTCTATCTTACTAGGGTCAACAACTATACCTCCTTTGACACTACATGTCCCAAAAACTTCACTTCCTCCAACCAAAATTCACACTTAGAAAGCTTCACATACAACTTATTCTCCTTCAAAACCTCTAAGACCAACCTTAGATGATGTTCATGCCCGTGAGTCTTCGAATATGATTATATCATCTATGAAAATGACCACAAACTTATCTAAATAGGGTCTAAAGATCCTATTCATGTAGTCCATGAACACGGCAGGTGCATTTGTCAATCCAAAAGGCATCACAGTGAACTCAAAATGTCTGTACCGTGTTCTAAAGGCGGTTTTAGGTATATCCTCATCTCTCACTCTAATCTTGTGGTATCCGACCTTAAATCAATCTTGGAGAATACCACCGCTCTTTCAACTGGTCCATGAGATCATCAATCCTAGGCAAAGGGTATTTGTTTTTCACTGTCACTTTATTCAACTACCTATAATCTATACATAACTCATGCTTCCATCCTTCTTCTTAACAAACAAGACCGGGGCTCCCTGAAGCACTAGGTCTTATGAAGCTCTTCTCTAATAGCTCCTCCAACTGGGTTTTCAACTCCTTTAACTCCATGGGTGACATTTTGTATAGGGCTATCGAGATAGGTCCCGTTCTTGAAACCAACTCGATGGAGAACTCCACTCTCTCTGAGGGAACTCGGTATCTATCTAAATACCTCGGGATACTCTCACTACTGGGATATCATCTATGTTATGCTCAAAGTCTACCTCACTAGTGGCTAGAGGACATATCCCTTAGTTTTCTCCACTACAGAAGACCTCTACGGAATTTACATAAAGCTTCAAGGTTTGACTAGTGTTGCTAGGGGATGACGAAAGATGACGGTTTTGGTATAACAATCTAACAACACATGGTTGGCGTAGAGCCAATCCATGCCAAGAATTACTCCTATGTCTTTCAAGGGTAAACAAATTAAATCTATGATAAAAGACCTATTTTCAGGTAACATGACAATTTAAACAACAGTTACAGGTATGTACAGGACGATTGTAAGAGTAGGGACAATAAGATCAAAAGGAAGTTTAGAAACTTTCAAATTCAAAGACTCGACACTAGCATGTGAAATGAAAGAATGAGTAGCACTAGAGTCATATAGCAATTAAGGTTCTACCATTTAATTCGCACTTACCTTCGATGAGGTCGTTGGATCTGTGTTGTCTTCCCATTGAGGGTAAAGACCCTCCCTTGGTGTTGCGGCCTGGGGTTCTGACTTGATGACCCTCCGCTTCCCAGTCCTTGGCATAGTGGCCGGCTTGCCACATTGGAAGCATACTCCTTGCCCAGCATGGCAAAGAGGTTACCATGACTTTTCCCAATGGGGGCATACCCGGTCAATGCGGGTTTGGAAGGAGGAGGAGCTCCTTGGGACGCCTTGTTTTTGTTCCCATTGGGCCCTCCTTGGTGGTTGTTGCGAGGACCGCCCATCCTCCTTGTTAGTTGTTGCGGTTCGTGGTCGTTGTGGTTGAATGGTGGCCTTGGGTGTTGCCAGGAGGGTTGGTTGTTGGGTCCTCTTTGTTGTTGTTGTTGTTGTTGTTGTCTTGAACTTGGTTGGTGTGGTAGGGATGGTAGTGGTTCCTCGGCTGAATTATGATGTGGCGGCTTGAACCTCGGGGCTTGAGGTCCCAACCTTCGGGATGCTCACCCTTGTGGCGCTTTACTTCTTGTGCCCCTCCTCTATGATTCTACATTTGTTGACTAGGTGGGGAAGTCCTTAATCTCCATGTGTGCCGCGTTAAGTTTGGCCTTCAACCCAGCCTCAAACTTAACGCACTTCCAAACCTCATCGGATTCCCTTGGAAAACCTGAGAAAACTTGATCAGCTCCTTGAACTTCGTCATGTACTAGGTGATAGAAGATCCACCTTGGGTCAGCTGCATGAACTCGATGTCTTTCGCATCCTCACGGACTTGAGAAAATACTTCTCATAGAAGTAAGTCTCGAATCCCAAGTCGATCGCTGTTGTAGCTTTCAGCAGCCTCTTGTGCCGGTCCACCAGAACTCCGCATTAGACTCCATCATGTATGTGGCAAGGATGACCTTTTGTAACGCCCAAATTTTTTTTTGTTTGAGTACAAATACCGAAATGTCCCTAAGGTCATTTTTGCCCAAATTAAAGGACAGTCGTACTCGCAGTCCTCGAATGGGTTGAACTCAATGTTTGAAGGGATTATATCTGTTATATTTGATATCCAGGTGAAAATCTCATTTTCCAAACTTTTGGCTCAAAATGGAAAATACCCTAGTGTTTTATGCGGGTAAAGGTGCCGTTTGAGCTTGGAACTTTTCAGGAAGTTTGAAATGATGTTTATGAGTGGTTTATACATTGATCCTGCTTGGAGGTCCCGGAGCAGTTTTAGTGTAACACCTTAATATTTAACCCCAATACGCCTAGGACGTATCAAGACTAATTATTAGTTATTACTTCTCTTTAAATTCATTTACAAAATACTTAGTGGAAAATACAGGTAAATTTTTTTTTGAAATGATTCATATAAAACAAAGTGCGAGCCTTTGCGTAACATATATGACGTGAAGCGGAAGAATAAATAAAACATACAGAACATAAGCATTAAAGAACACATCCATCATAAGCATCATTCCTCATCACATTAGATAACATAGTTTAGTACATCACTACAGAAATATAACAGAAATATAAAGTCTTACCCATACTAGTGGTAGAGCTTGCAGGACAATAACATAAAATAACAAACATAATAACAAATACATGAAACAACCCTAAAAGGTACTCCTACAAAGCAACCTTCCTCTTAAACCTACGGACGACGCAAATCCTCGGACGGAGACATGTAGCCTACGACCTCGAAGCTTCTCCAACGTGCCCATCGAAGAGGGGACGTGGCATGCGAATCGCGAAGCGACGTGACCACCTCGGCGAGGGCGTCTCTGGGCTGACGTACATGCCTCATAGGCCTCTGCTGGAGACTGGATCCTCGCTACCCCTACGAGCCAAAGGCATCGAAGGGGCGGAATCCTTCGAATAAGATCGGTGAGTTCTCACAGGTCCCTCCGCAGGCGCTATGAGGATATGAACTCCAGATGGTCACGCAAGCGAGGACGATGGCGGGCACGCCGTTCTGCCCGTCTCAGGTCGCGTCCTCGAAGATCATGTCGTCGCCAAAGGGAGGTCGGTGAATCTGAAGCTGACGGAAGGCAAACGGCGTCCCATGTATGCAAAAATGCGTATAGCACAACGACCCTTGAAGTGGTAGGACGATGATCCGGATCATAGTGCAGCTCCCACACGGGTGCGTCAACAAATCACGAACGACGCCATTCGATGTCTGAAGACGTAACGGAAAAAAGAGAGAGAGGGTGAGAATCTTGCTAAAGAATCTAGGAGGGAAATCCTCTATCCTAGTGTCATCGTTTACGTCCCAGGAACCTTGGGTTTATTATGAAAAGGTTAAGCATGCATAGGTTCATTATGAGGTTTTCGCAAAGATATTTATCCAAGGTCCATGTCTTTTATAATGATTCTTAATGCATGTATGCAACATAATAGTTCATGGATGCATGGAGGACTTTAGGTAAATCAAACAAATAACAAACAACATATAAGTGGCATGTAACATTTCTCTTGAACATCTTTCCTTTTCTCATACTTGTGACACCAATCATAATAGTAACCGCACCCCTTAAACTAGGCTATGAGCTCATACCTTAACTAGTCGTCACTAGTTCTTACTTATCCTCTTGATAAGCGAATCATAACATAATCATATTCATCATAATCATCATAATCCCGACTCCTAGAGTACGGTAGGGGGCCTAAGGATCACCCATCATGGGACTTTTTCCTTCTTCGAAACGCATCAACTGGTTAAGACCAACGACTTTGTCCGCTTTGGCAGGTAATGTCTATGCCCTCACGGTTTTACCTTCTCCTCATTCTAGAGGAGAAGTACGTCGGGTGTGTCACCTTAAACATCATATATTTTTCTTTCTTCGAAACGCATCGACTGGTTAAGACCAGCGACTTTGTCCGCTTTGGCAGGCTAATGCCTATACCCTCACGCTTTTACCTTTCCTCACCTAGAGGAGAAACGTCTCGCATATCATCATTAAACATCATTTCTCAAAAACTTTCTCATGTCCCTCAAATTTGACGGAAATTCGGCATAACAGCTACTCTCCGAATTTCCTCAAATTTGAGTCATGCCACATAATCTCAGTCACATGCATTATTTTCATGGAACTTTCTCAATTCAATAACTTTCTAGTTCACATGAGCATATTTCTCAATTTCATTCATATTTCGAAACCTTATGCATCTTAAATTAAGGCATAATACTTCATCATATCAACATGCCAATCATACACATAAAGTTTCATACTCAAGGAACTAACATAATCACCTCATCATAAATATGCTCTCCCACCTATCTCATAGTATCTTATGCTTCTGACCTTACGGGCCTTAAACTTGTATTTGCATCTTCATTACCCTCAAGGGGCTAACACTTAAACTTTTCTCTAAGATTTGAACTCACTAAAATCCCATACAACACTGCTCATGAAAGGTAGAAAATATCATTTGCTTAAGGGCTCTGAATCTCCATTCGTGACCCTTTTTAAGATCCATCTTCGCCTAAGGCTCCATAATCAATTCCTAGACCAATTATGAGGGATTCCTAGGCATGTTCTCTAAGTTATAACCATTTTAATCTCTTACTATCACCTTAACTTAGAAATCAACACCTAATCATTTATGAAGGGATCTTGTACATGTCTTACTAATTATGAATCATTTATCCTTGAATTAATCATGCTAGAACAGATTTGCATTTCTTTGCATTAAGGTGTTCTAGAATTCTCATCTCTAATCCCTTTTAAGTTACTTATTCTTTTCTAACTTTTCTAAATCGATCCTTGCTTCACTCAACATAATTTTACACATTTTAACACCTTAGAACATTATTTATACAGGAGCCAAACATAGAACCGAAATCATGAACCCATAACATCACATAATCTCTTGGGTTGAAATGCATATAAGTTACTAGTTTCTCTTGGGACATTTTTAGGAAACAAAAGGTGTTCTGGTAATCGATTACATGTTCCTAGTAATCGATTACCAGGAGCTCAATTCATTCTGGGTTTCAAAAAACGGAATCGATTACATACAATGGTAATCGATTACTTAGGGTTAAATCTATTTCCTAAAAATAAGGAACATAGGATAATCGATTACACTATAAGGTAATCGATTACAGGGTTTCCAGAACAGGTTCTGGGCATGAAGAAGCGTGTAATCGATTACATTGCCTCTAGTAATCGATTACCAGAACCAAAAGTCCTTCAAAACCTTCTGGTAATCGATTACATGGATGGTAATCGATTACCAGACCTCCTAATTTGAGAAAACATGATTTTTGACACATTCCAAACTATTTAAACACCTTGAGCCTCATAAAATAGCTTTTCAACATTTTTCTGAAATCATTCATGCATTTTACAAAATCAAACCATTATTGAATCATACTAAAACTCATCCATTTCTTTTTTACTGGAGTTTCCTTTTTAGGATACTTAGGGCAAGTCTTTGAGCTCTAGAGTATTTAGGTGATGACATAATCTTAAACATGCCATGCACTTTATTTTACTCTTCATTAGAAAGTAAAGTGAGAGCATAAAATAAATATGAGATGCAACTTCATTATTATCTTTAAGGATTAAGTGATGACTTGAAATATAAACATGAAATGCAAGCTTGGGAATTTAAATATGGTAATGCAAGTTCATTCATTTACTCTTGTGAAATTAGTGATAGCATCAAAATAAACATGAGATGCAAGACATAAATTTAAACATGAATGCAACTTATTTTTATCTTAACTAGAGCTCTTACAAGACTTTTAGAGGAACATAAACCTCAACCCATTATGTATCATAAGGCAAGCTTTAGAGTTCTTAGCACCTAGACTTCAAAAGAAATCTTAAGGTTTGAACTTCATCATCAAGCTTAAGGAAATGGACTCAAAGTTCAACACTTTGTCTAAACAAAACTACAAGGACTAAGTCATATTCTTTATTTTATTGCTCATGGGCTTCAATCTAGAGTAAAACTCTTAGAACGGCCGACCAACTTTAAGGTTGGCAAGGGTAAGCTTAGAGCTCTTTGAAATCATAAGATTAACTTTCTTAACAAAACTTTTGTGATCTACTTGACATATTTTACAAACTTTGTTCAAAACCAAGGAGAAAACTGAAATCCTTAAGGGAAAAGGAAGAGGAAAACCGAAACTTAAGCCAAGAAAAGAAAAGAAATCCAAGCATGTATGGTCCAAGACCAAGTTGTTTCAAGCTTTAGAGGTTTCTCACATGACAACAACAAGTCATTATCTTGAAACCTCATCATCAAGCTCATGTTTTCTTTGTGAAAGGGCCTCTTGGCCGAAAAAGAAAGGGGAAGGGAAAAGAGCTTGAAACCAAGAGAAAACTAGAACTTTCTTGAAGAACACAAACAAAATCATCAAAACTTAACCCCTACCTTAAGAAGTCTTGAAGAGAGATGTAAGGAAGCTTTGTTTTCTTGATGAAAGGAGAAGGAAATCCTCTTGAAGTCTTGAGGAAGAACTTGGCCCAAGTGAGGGAGTTTGAGAGGAAATGAGAGATTTTGCAAGAAGTGTGAACTTACCAAGTGAACCAAAGTGTGACAAGGTTCATCAAGGCTTGGTATTTATAGAAATTTTCAACAATGAGGCTTCCAAAGAGGGGAGGGAACGGCCACATGAGGGAGGAAGGAGAGAAGAAATATCTCTTGCAAAGGTATGGTTGTAGGCATGGTTGAAGGTATGGTGAGGTATGGGCAAGTATGGCTTGAAGTATGGCTCTTGAGTGTAATTGAAACAACACATGATGGGCTATGGAGGGAGTGATGGCCACCTTAAGGCCATAAGGGAGAGAAATTAGTTCATGTAATTGTGGGTTAATATGTGTTTAGGTGTGTCTTTGATTAGGAGTTTACAAGAAGTGTTTAGGTGAGGTAATTGGTAATTAGGAAGATCAAGACTTGATTAGGAGGGTAATCTTACTAGATTAGTAATTTAAAATAATTCTTTTGGTCAAATGAGGTATGGCACAATTCCTTAATTTAAGGAATTGGAGAGAAAAACTATTCAAGATTCCATGACTAGGAATCTTGAATTAAAGAATGCAATTAGAGTTTATCTAAGCAATCTTAGGTTCTAATTAACCTTAATAAATTATTTTGACTCTAGATTAATTATCGAAATAAATTAATCTTCGATTAGAGCCTAATATTGCTTAGGTTTGCTTAATTGCGTCATTAGGCTTACTGGACACTGTTCTAGGGCAAAATGGTAATTTTATGCTAAACTGCCCGAGACCTTTCAGGCTCAACTAAACATCAAACATTGCTCATAAACATCATTCTAAACTTCCTGAAAAGTTTGGGCTCAAACGGCACCTTTTACCCGTGTAGACACAGGAGGGTATTTTGGTCATTTTGAGCCGAAAGTTTAGAAAACGAGATTTTCGCCTCCTATATCATCCATAACAGCATAATCCCCTTTAAACATCGAGTTGACCCATTCAAGGGTTGCCGGGGCAATTGTCCTTAATTTTGGGTAAAATGACCTCAGGGCATTTTGGTCATTTGTACTTAATAGCAGAAATCAGGCGTTACATTTAGTGCAAAATTACCATTTTGTGTCTAGAACAGTGTACAATGAGCCTAATGACGTAATTAAGTAAACCTAAACAATGTTAGGCTTAATCGAAGATTAATTTATTTCTATAATTAATCTCAAGTCAAAATAATTTATTAAGGTTAATTAGGGCCTAAGATTGCTTGGTTAAACTCTAATTACATCTTTATTCAAGATTCCTAGTCATGGAATCTTGAATAGTGTTTTCTCTCTAATTCCTTAAATTAAAGAATTGTGCCCATACCTTCATTTGACTAAAAGAATGGTTTTAAATTGTTAATATAGCAAGATCATCCCCTAATCAAGTCTTGACAACCTTAATTAATCATTACCTAACCTAAACACTTTCTTACAAACTCCTAATCAAAACCTTAATCAAAAGAAATACTTAAACACATCACTAAATCACAATTACATGAACAAATCATCCTCCCCCTTGGTTGCACAAAGCTGGCCAATTTCCCCCTCCATAATTCATCACATGTTGGTTTTTATTTCACTCCAAAGGCCATACCTCAAGCCATATCTTGACCATACCTAGCTATGCTTTCAACCATGCTTTTGAATGACAAGGTTTTGAAGATATTTTCCTCCCCCTTGGCATGAAGAACCGTCGGCCATCCTCCTCCCAAATCAGCCTTCATTGTGTCATTTTTCTATAAATATCAAGCCTTGAAGAACTTGGTTACACTTTAGAAGCTTTGCCAAGTTTAGTTTTCTTGCATTTTCTCTCATTTTCTCTCAAAGTTCTCTTCATCTTGCTCTTCTTCTTCCTCCCTCAAAGAAACCTTTCCACCACCACAATCCACCACAAACAACCTTAAACCACCACTCCCTCACCTCAAACCACCTCTCAAACACTCAACCTTTCCATTTCCAAGCTTGCTTTCTCAAGGAAAAATCATCTTCCTTGAGTTTTCCCTTTAGCCGGATCCTCCTCCTCCTCCAAGAGAAGATTTTGTCTTCTCATTCCTTCAAGAATACAAGCTTCTTCTCATTTCTTTCAAGACTTCTTTAGGTGGGTTTTATTTCAAAGTTTTACTTGTTTTCTTTAAGAAAAGTTCTAGTTTTCTCTTGGTTTTTCAAGCCTTTCCTTCTCTTTTCTTTTTCGGCCTTGGAGCCTTTTTGTGTGAAAAACTTTAGCTTGATGATGAGGTTTCAAGATAATGGTCTTGTGATGCCATGTGAGAAACCTCTAAAGCTTGAAACTTGGTCTTGGACCATATATGCTCTTGGTTTCTTTCCTTTTCTTTGTTCAAAGTTTTCGGTTCTCTTTTCCTTTCCCTTTCATGGTTTCGGTTTCCTTTTCCTTTATTTGAACAAAGTTTGATAAAAATGTTAAGTAGATCACTAAAAGTTTTGTTAAGAAAATTAATCATATGTTTTCAAAGAGCTCTAAGCTTACCCTTGCCAACCTTAAAGTTGGTCGGCCGTTCTAAGAGTTTACTCTAGATTGAAGCCCATGAGCAATAAAATAAAGAATATGAGTAGTTCTTTTATGTTTGTTTGATAAAGTGTTGAAGTTTATGTCTTAGTCCATTTTCTTGAGCTTGATGATGAAGTTCAAAACCAAAAACTTCTTTGAAGACTTGGTGCTAAGAACTCTAAAGCTCACTTTATGTTGTAAAGATACAAATTGGGTTAAGGTTGTAATGTTCCTCTAAAGTCTTGTAAGAGCTCTAGTTAAGATAAAAAGAGTTGCATTCATGTTTATGTTTATGCCTTGCATAGCATGTTTATTTTGATGCCATCACTAAGCTCTCAAGAATAACTAAATGAACTTGCATTATCATGTTTAAATTTCCAAGCTTGCATTTCATGTTTATATTTCAAGTCATCACTTAATCTTTAAAGATAATAATGAGGTTGCATCTCATATTTATTTTATGCTCTCACTTTATTTTATAATGAAGAATAAAACAAGTGCATAGCATGTTTAAGTTTATGTCATCACCTAAATATCCTAGAGCTCAAAGACTTGCCCAAGTATCATAGGTAAAGTTTTAGAAAATGGAGGCATTTCAAGAAGCCATTTCGGCCTTGTGATGATGATGATGGACTTGAGATGAGTTCATCTAATCATAAGTGCCCATAGCCTATGTCTTGAAATTTTTCTAAGCTTAGGTGTACTTAAGGAATATTATGAACAAGGTTTTGTGTTTTAAATCTATTCCTTGAGCAATTAATTTAGCTACTGACCTAGCACACCTTTATATGATTTTAATGAGAGGAATTGGTTTCTAAAAGAGTTTTGATTCCTAAAATTATTCCAAGAGAAACTAGTAACTTATATGCATTTAAATCATGGAATTATGTGATTTATGAGCTATATTTTCATTCTGCCTTGTGTACTTGGCCACTGTATAAATTCTGTTTTATGGTGTTAAAATGTGTAAAATTATGTTTGAGTGAAGCAAGGACCGATTTAGGGAAGTTAGGAAAAAACAAGTAACTAAAAAGGACTTAAAATGAGAATTCTAGAACACTTAGAAGCACAAATTGTAAATTCTGTTCCAGCATAATTGGACTTAAGAAAATGGTTTATAATTAGTGGATATGTGTAGGAATCCCTCATAATTGGTTTAGGAGTTGAATATGAAACCTTAGGTGAAGACGAACTTAGAAAGGGTCAAAAACGGAGATTTAGGACTTCGTAATCATAATAATTTTCTGCCCAAAGTGATGTAATGCTGTTTGGTTATGATAGTAAGCATAAACATTGGAGGAAATTATAGGTAATGATCCCTTAGGTGAAATAAAGATCCATAATGAATGTTAGGATAATTAGAACACAAGTATAAGACCCTAAGGGCCAAAGCATAAGACACCATGAGATAGGAGGTGTGATGTGAGAATGAGACCGAGTGGGTATACTCGTGATGAATGTGAATGTGTTAATACCATGAATATGAGACTATATGTGTATTTATGACATATTGTTGTGATGATGTGGTATGTTATGCTTAAGATGTATGAGAATGCGAAATATGAATGAATTAGGAGGGTATGCTCATGTGATTAAGAGATTTACTTGATTGAGAAATTTCATGAGAACAACATGTGTTATTTGAGTTATGTGGCATGACTCAAATTTGAGGAAATTTGGGTGTAGTCATTATGCCTCGAATTTCCGTCAAATTTGAGGGACTTAAAGAAAGTTTGAAAAGAAAGATTTTATATGTGATATGCCGAGATGCATTTCTCCTGACGGTAAGGAGAAAGGAAACCCGTGGGGGTATGGTCGTGAAGATATCCGAAAACAATGTCACTGGTCTTAACCAAATGATGTGTTTCGCAGGTTAGACGTACTTCTCCTGCAGGAAGGAGAAGGTAAAACCGTGAGGGCATCGACATTAGCCTGCCAAAGCGGACAAAGTCACTGGCTTAACCGTTAATGCATTTCGAGAAGGAAAAAGTCCCATGATGGGTGATTCCTTAGGTCCTCCCTCTCGGAGTCGGGATTATTTTTATGATTATGATACGCTTATCAAGAGGATAAGTAAGAACTAGTGATGACTAGTTAAGGTATGAGCTCATAGCCTAGTATCAGGGTCGGTTACTATTTTTAAAATACCATGATGTCACAAGTTTGAGATACAAGAAACATGTGAAGCATTTTGCTTATGAAAGAGAGAAGTTGATTATGAGAAAGTATATGCCTTTTATATGAGAATTAGTTATTGATGAAATGCTTTATGGGTTTACTGCATAAAGTATTGCTATGCATTTATGTTCTGCTATGCTGCATACATGCATTAAGATTCATCATAAAAGACATGGACCTTGGATAATTACTTTTATAAAAACCTCATAATGAACCCTTGCATGTTTAACCTTTTCATAATAAACCCAAGGTTCCTGGGACGTAAACGTGACATTAGATAGGAGGTTTACCTACTGAGATTCTTTAGCAAGATTCTCACCCTCTCCTTGTTCCTCTTTCCGTTACGCTTTAGACCGCGATGGCCATTCGTGATCTTCATTGATACACCAGGATGGGAGGTGCATTATGACCCGAGCATCAGTCATATCATTTTGAGGTCGTTGTGCTGTCCGTATTTTGCGTACATGGGATGCCCATTTGCACATCCAGTCTCCAGCTTTCGCTTCACTCCCACCTCACCTTTTGGAGACGACCTGATCTTCGAGAGGACTGGCCCTCGCAATGAGAGACGCCGTGCTCGCCCTTCGCTTCTGCCCACGACTACCCCGAGTATGTTCCTCGTCCGAGGCGTTCGGAGACTCCGTCAGAGGATTCCCCTACCCACATCTATCGAGAAATCTGCCCTATAGTTCCCATGGACATCGGAGAGGCATAGGATACCTGACGCAGAGAGGCTAGCTTGATGCCCGAGATGCGCCCATGTCGAGGAGGTCATGACGTCCACCTTTCCGCTTGCACACATCGGAGGAGCTTCACAGGTCATTAGGTATATTCCTTCGAGGGACGAGGATCAGTGCCATTAGGAGTTTGAGGGGTAGCCATGGCTTGGGTTTGATCTTTGAGGTTTCCATGTACTTGTTGTCTTATGTTTTTCGTTTATGTACCTTTCCGCTTTATGTTTCCTGGATTTCAAGCTTCTACTTACATAGGTATGACTTTATGCCTTTATATATTTCATTCATGTACCAAACTATGATATTTAATATTATGATGGTTGTTTCTATGGTTGAGGTGTTCTTTATTGCTTTGGTATTGCATGATTTATTTTTCTTCGCTTTACGTTTTGCTCATGTATACTCGACGGCTCGCATTTTGTTTTACATATTTCAAAAAAAAATTTACCCATATTTTCCGCTAAGTAATTTTACAAACGAGTTTTAAAGGGAAGTAATAACTAATAATTAATCTTAATACGTCCTAGGCGTGTTGGGTTAAATATTAGGGTGTTACAACATTTTGCTTTCGAGTAGGTGACTCGAGTAAATCTTTTCCATGTTCTTGATCCATCTCATCCACCTTGTCTGGGTTCAAGGCTCCATAGAAGGTTAGGGGATTGGCCTTGCAGTAACTCCTAACGAACTTGCTCCACAACCTCAGGCAGGGGACCTTGAGCACCATCCCTTTGTTGATTCATATTGATTTACATACATTTCATCACTCTCGCCATCTATGAACAGTAGCGGTCCGTCCCTTGCTCACCCTCGTTGCATTCCTATTTTGTCTGAGGTGCCATTGGTCCCTAAACATACAAGTCAACAAACACTGAGGTGATCAGGCTTATATTTCGAGCTAGATGAGTTACCATGGCACAAGCAAGAGAGGGTCATGTATGTCTATCCTATAGCTTATCTCTATTAGCTAAGCACTATACATGACATACTACCATATCATGCCTATAAAGCATGTTAGTCAATCTCAAGTTCCGTGAGAATTGAATCTTGATACCATAATATAACACCCTAATATTTAACCCACACGCCTAGGACGTATTAAGATTAATTGTTAGTTATTACTTCCTTTTTAAACTCATTTGTAAAATTACTTAGCAGAAATACGTAAATTTTTTTTTTTAAATACGTAAACAAAATACGAATCGTCGAGTACTATATAAGCGAAACGTAAAGATGAGAGAAAATAAATCATACAATATAAAGGCAATAAAGAACACCTCAATCATAGGAACAACCATCATAATATTAAATAACATAGTTTGATACAACAACCGAAATATAAAAAGGCATAAAGTCATACCCATATAAGTGGGAGAGCTTAAGGTACATGAAACACAAAAAGAAAGGTACATAAATGTAACATCCTCCCAAGTACAACCCCATTCTTAAGCTATGATATCGTACTCGAGAGTTGTTACTTGTTAATTAGCGGACCTTCTTAATTATCTATAGCAAGCTCAATTTACGTACGAGATAACTAAGCGTAATTCTATTAAAACATATTACAAGTAAACATCAAGTTTATTAAACATACAGCTAAAATACATAAGGAAGCTCCTCTATGAGATTTAGTACATATCCGTCTTCTAATACATTTACATATATACTCATTTCACTAATATAGCAGAATAAAACAGGAACTACTACACTACAGCAATCTACACTTCTTTGCATAGGATTATCATCATCCTGGCTTAACCTAGGCGACACGGAAACAAACACATAGGGGTGAGAATTTTATAATTCTAGGAGGGCAACTCCCCAATCACAATCATAATGTCATCGTCATCGCCCCAACCACTTCGGTTATTAAAAATAATGTGATCATGCAATATATTCTAAAGGTTCATTTTAAGGTTCCAAAATCATCCTTCCGAAGTGGGTAGCTTTTAACAATCAATCAGGACATGTACATATATCCAGAAGCTCAAACACATAGTAAGTAAATCTACTTAAAGGATTTCATATGATATAGGCGATACATATATCAAATACAGGAAAGTAATCTCAAGTGACTTGGTTTCCATCATGGCCACAGAAAACCAATTAGTGCATTTTTCTCTTTTCATTGACATAGGAAAGACTTAGTTTATACCCAAGTATTTTCATGGACAACTCCACAATAGATCCGTTTATACCCAACGGGTATTTATGGAGATCACACCACACAAGGGATAGATCGCCTTGAGGACTGAGCTATTCCTATACGTGGTCATCGAACTTCATTTTTTTCCATTTCGAATCCTACAAGATCTATTCCTAGCCATACGTTAATTGACTCAAAATAAATTTTGGGAAGTTACTACTTTCGCCTTCCCTCATTCAATCTAAGTCTTGTTCTATTTTGTCCATATGTCAGAACATGCACAATTTAAATTTATACATCCTTATAATGGCATCATACACTTTTCTCTTTTCTCAAATGCATACATAGGCCACATATAGGCAATCATTCACAATGAACTTCTCATTCTTTTCTCATACTTCAATCTTTAAAATCCATAGGATGCATTTACATGTCATAAGTCACATGGCCAAATACTTAATATCAAATATTCATGTCATACTAGAAGCCAAAGTGTCATTATATTCTCAATTCAAAGCATTGTTCCATTCCCAGCACAATGGGCAGAGTTACTATCCTAGGCACAACATTTCATTATCATATCAAACAGCCTTTTCAAGAGTCACAAAAATTCTGTATGACACTTCAATGTGTCTAGAATAACCTGTAAAAATTTCAGGACAAACATACCTCTATAGCTACCTCAGTAAAATGTACAAATTTAGTGGTCAGGGGCCACCAATTCCCAGACCAGATTCAGTTTGCTAATTTTTAACCCCAGAAACTGATTGAATTAATTCCCAATAAAATTCACAGTGACACTTCAACATGTTAGTAACTTCGTGTAAAATTTCAAAGACTAATTCAATCATTTGCTATGATAATAAATTCGAAAAAGTTTACTGCTTCAGTCTCAACAATCAGGACAGCTTCTGCCTCATTTCGGTTTCTGATTTTTCTGAGGCATCAAACCTTAAAACTAAAACCCAAGAAAATTCATGTAGTTATTTTAAGGTGCTAACTACAACATATAATTTTTATAGCTCATGAAAGCATCCAAAAATATTCCAAAATTTCGTGAACAACTGCAGCATACAGGAAAACAGAATTTCCAGCAACTAGTTCAACTTACTTTGATAAAACTCATTTTCTAACACCATCCAAACCCACCACCAAAATTCACACATCAATATCAACATAATATCATCCAAAATAACCAGAAATTTCGGACTTAAAACAACCCAAAACAGATTAGAAAAATTTGACAAAGAAAAGGCAAGAAAAACCCTACTTTGAGTAACCTATTAGCTCCTTGGCTTCAAGATTAACCAAGCTTGCTTCCTTCTCCTCCAAAGCTCCCAATCCAACTTCAAACCCCTCTGATATCAGTGAGGTGTGAGGTACAAGATAAGGTTTTGATAAGGAATAGAAATTTTGTTCGGTTAGATTGGTAGAGAATTAGGTGTAGAACATGTTTTGTGAAGAGATCTTGAGGTTTTATCAAGTTTAGGCTAGGGTTTATGAAGCTTCAAGTTTGTTAATGGAGTTTGAGAGGAAGAACAATGGAGGAGAGCTTCTTGGAGTGTCCTGGATGAAATTTTGATGAAAGAAATGATAAGATATTGATTTTATGAGTTTATGACAAATTGCATAATAATTTCAAGTACAAAATGTTTTATTTTCTTAAAGATAAGTCTAGTAATTTTTGTAAGCATCCTATTGGTTGCAATAAAGTAGTAATTGTGTGGCTTCTTCTAAGCCACACACTTGTCTAGTTAGTGGCAAACTTTCATTGAAGTTTCATTTGGTAAGAACCTACATTAAAATCTCACCGAACGGTAAACACCTTACCCATTAAGATATTGCCCGAAAATTGATTTTAAGTATAAAATTATCATTCCCACCTATTTCTAACTTTATTCCCATGTTTTCCTAACGGGATTTCTGGCTGAATCTAGGGTTTCAGCTGCTCCAGTGCTTGGGCCCAGAGTTACTATTCACTTAGCCCGAAATTTTTTTTTTTTAAATTGTTGGCCACCCTCATCGTTGTTAAACTATTATATTTTTGAAATTATGATTAATAAAGCTCAAATTAATTTTTAATTAAATTTTAGGATGTTACAATAAACAGAAAACATAAAACATAATAAGTACATGGAAACCTCAAAAGATCAAACCCAAGCATGGCTACCCCTCCCTCAACTACCGATGACGGCCGATCCTCGTCCTTTCAAGGTATGTACCCAATGAACTGTGAGCTCCTCGGTGTGTGCAAGAGAAAGGTGGACAGACATGACCTCCTCGACGTGGCGCATCTCGGGCGTTGGCTTAGCCTCCACGTCACCGCATCCCGCCTCTCCGATGTCCATAGGGACTGGTGGGTAGATCCTCGAATAGATGTGGGTAGGGGAATCCTCGATCAATCAGCCTCGAACTCCTTGGGCGAGGAACATACTCCGCTAGTCATGCACCGCCGAGCCGAAGGGCTAGGCACAGAGTCTCCCATCGAGGGCGACTCCGAGATCAGGCCGTCGCCAAAAGGTAAGGTGGAGTAAAGCGAAAGCTAGAAACGGATGTGCAAACATGTGTCCCATGTATTCAAAAATACGCACACAACGACCCTCAAAATGATATGACTGTGCTCCAGGTCATAGTGCACCTCCCAACGGCATCTCAACGATCACGAATAATGCCATCGGAATCTAAAGATGTAATGGAAATAGAAACAAGGAGAGGGTGAGAATCTTGCTAAAATCTCAGGAGGAATCCTCCTATCCTAATATCATCGTTACGTCCCAGGAACCTTGGGTTTATTATGAAAAGGTTAAACATGCAAAGGTTCATTATGAGGTTTTCATAAAAGTAATTATCCAAGGTCGTGTCTTTTATGATGAATCTTAATGCATGTATGCAGCATAGTAGAACATGAATGCATGGCATTACTTTATGCAAACAAACCAATACAACATGTCATCAATAATTTAATTCTCATATAAGTGGCATGTAATTCCTCTTGATCAACCTCTCTCTTTCATAAGTAAAATGCTTCACGTCTTTTCTCGTTTCTCAAACTTGTGTTATCATGGTATTTAAAAATAGTAACCGACCCTGATACTAGGCTATGAGCTCATACCTCAACTAGTCGTCACTAGTTCTTACTTATCCTCTTGATAAGCGTATCATAATCATAAAAGTAATCCCGACTCCCAGAGTACAAGCAGGGGACCTAAGGATCACCCATCATAGGACTTTTTTCCTTTTCGAAATGCATCAACGGTTAAGACCAGTGACTTTGTCCGCTTTGGCAGCTGATATCAATGGCCTCACGATTTTACCTTCTCTTCACCGTAGTACGAGAAGTACGTCTCAGTCTACGAAATGCATCATCGGTTAAGACCAATGACATTGTCCGCTTCAAGATGGCTCCACGACCATACCCCCACGAGTTTCCTTTCTCCTCACCATAGTACGAAAAATGCGTCTTGGCATGTCACATATAAAATCTTTCTTTTCAAACTTTCTTTAAGTCCCTCAAATTTGACAGAAATTCAGCATAACAATTGCACCCGAATTTCCTAAATTTGAGTCATGCCACATAACTCAAATAACACATATTGTTCTCATGCAATTTTCTCAATCAAGTAAATCTCTCAATCAGAAACATATTTTCCTATGACATTCATATCTCATATTCTCATGCATCTTAATTACAGCATTCCACCTTATTAAAAACATCAAGTTATACATCCACACATCTTCATACCCATGGCATGTAATATACTCACTCAAACTCATTCTCACATCACACCTACTATCTCATAGTGTTTTATGCTTTGGCCTTTACGGTCTTAAACTTGTGTTCTAATTATCCTAACATTCATTATGGATCTTTATTTCACCTAAGGGATCACTACCTATAATTTCCTCTAATGTTTATGCTTACTAACATAACCAAATAGCATTGCATCACTTTGGGCAGAAAATTATCATATGATTACGGGTCTAGAATCTTTATAACATCCCGCCGCTTTATGGATTGATGACTGCCCACAAACCAACACGGGTCTTTCCATGCTTTGTCCTTACTTACACGCTTCCTAGGAAAACTTCCAGGAGGTCACCCATCCCAAAATTACCCCAAGTCAAGCACGCTTACCTTGGAGTTCTTTCGTGATAGGCTACCGAAAAGAAAGATGCATCTTTGTGGCATAGGTAGTACCAATCAATTCATATAAGCCCTCCTTAACTGTATAGTCCCATACCTATAAGACTCAAGATCCCTCTCATTCCCTCTCATTAGGGTGTGTAATCGGTTCATTCATGTACCCCTCGCTTGGATGTAGGAGCCGCTCCTTGTCCGTGCCTTCTTGCACGGCGATCACTCCCTGCCCGTCCCGGCGTTACATGCCCACCAGCTTCCGCTTGGTTCGTCCCGAACCATATTGTCCTGGGAGAGGTGCAGGCTCTGATACCATTTGTAACATCGCCTACTTTATGGATTGATGACTGTCCCCACAAACCAACACGGGTCTTTTCAGTGTGCTTTGTCCTCACTCACACGCTTCCTAGGAAAACTTCTCAGGAGGTCACCCATCCCAAAATTACCCCAAGTCAAGCACGCTTAACTTGAATTCTTCGTGATAGGCTACCGAAGAAAGATGCATCTTTGTGGCATAGGTAGTACCAATCAATTCATATAAGCCCTCCTTAACTATATAGTCCCATACCTATACAGACTCAGGATCCTCTCATTCCCTCTCATTCGGGTGTGTAATTGGTTCATTCATGTACCCCTCGCTTGGAGGAGGAGCCGCTCCGTCTGTGCCTCTTGGGCGATCACTCTCCGCCTCATCCTCTTGTTACATGAGAAAACCTTATCATATTCACCTCATCCATCACTGATCAGAGGAGGGTTTGAAGGTGTTTTGGGAGTCTTGGAGTGAAGGACTCTCATCTTGGAGCAAGCTAGACAAGAGAGACTAGCCTTCAAGAGTAGGGTTTCTCCGCCTTTCTTGTGAAATTTTTCAATTCTGTTTTGGCTTGCACTAATTCCGAAAATTGTGATGATACTGATGGTTAACATATTGATATTGATCTATGAATTTTAGTGTTGTGTTTGGATGGTTTTAACATGGGTTTTCTCTAAAGTGAAATTGGAACTAGGTTGCTTGGACTTATTCCTGTTCTGGAATCAGAACTTTTCACGAATTTTCTGGAAATTTTGTGGGTGGTTTCATGAGCCATGAAAATTATATGTTGTAGTTAACCCCTTAAACTAAATACACGAATTTTTTTAGGGGTTAATTCTAAGGTTTGATGCCTCAAAAAATTAGGAACCGAATTGTAACTTTGATTGAATTGTTGAGGCTGAAGTAACAAACTTGCCCGAATTTTTAATCATAGCAATTGATTGAGATAGCTCCTGAAATTTTTACACAAACATGTTGAAATACCTCTGTGAATTTTCTTGTACCATGATTCCATCGAATTCTAGGGTTAAGTATTTTGAGAACACAAGTCTGGACTATGAATTTGTGGCTTTTGCCACCAGATTTGCCTATTTTATTGAAGTGGTTATATAACTCTGATTGCCTGAAATTTTTACAAGTTGTTTTAGACACATTGAAGTGTCATGTGAAATTTTCCTTAAGGGTGGAATGGTTGTTTGGTATGGTAACAAATTATTGTGCCTAGAACATCAATTCTCCCAATAATGAGAAATGGCTGAAATTCTATGATAGTATGTACATATCTTACTGTGTATGTTCGAAACATATGGGAAAACAGAATCAAGGCTTAGAAGAATTGAGAGGGAAGGCAAAAAGAAGGACTTCCCTAGAAAAGTTATGAGTCGATAGACGTATCGGCTAGGCATAGACTTGTGAGTGATCCGGAAATGGAAAAATGAAGTTCGATGATCTCGAATAGGAATGAGCTCATGTCCTCAGTCTATAGTCCTTTGTGAAATTGTGAAGTGTAAATGTATCTCTCTATGAGAATAAGCCTTCCCTTTGTTGAGAAAGTTGAGAAAGATATGAGGAATGGAGTTTCTAATTGTACATATTATTACTCGATCGATTATGGTGATATTATCCTTAGTTCCCCTACGAGTTTTCACGATTTCTGTGTATGATTTTGTATGAATATTGTATATGCATGAATTGCTTATGCCTACTGTGTGTATATATGGGGAAACTACCCTACTGAGAATTTTATAATATTCTCACCCCTATGTGTTTGTTTCCGTGTCGTCCAGGTTAAGCCAGGGGATGGGATGCTGCTATGCAAAGGAGTGTAGGATTCCTAGTATAGCAATTACTGTTTTATTTTGTTGTACTTAGTGAAATGAGTATGTATGTAAATGTATTAGAAGACAGATATGTACTAAAGCTCATAGAGGAGCTTCCTTATGTATTTTTAGCTGTATGTTTAATAAACTTGATGTTTACTTGTAAGATGTTTTAATAGAATTACGCTTAGTTATCTCGTACGTAAATCGAGCTTGTTATAGATAATTAAGAAGGTCCGTTAATTAACAAGTAACATCTTTCGAGTATGATATCATAGCTTAAGAATGAGGTTGTACTTGGGAGGATGTTACAATCTTCGTCTTTGATCCTTTCTAAGTTTCATCGCCTAAGGCTCTATATTTAATTCCCAAACCAAATATTAGGGATTCCTACACATATCCATTAATTATAAACCCTTTTCCTTAAGTTTAATTATGCTGTAATAGAATTTGAACTTCTTGTATCTAAGTGTTCTAGAATTTTCATTTTAAGTCCTTTCTAGTTACTTGTTCTTTCCTAACCTCCCTAAATCGATCCTTGCCTCACTCAAACGTAATTTTACACATTTTAACACCATAAAACAAAATTTATACAGTGGCCAAGTACACAAGGCAGAATATGAAATACAAGCACCATATAATCACATAGATTCATGATTTAAATGCATATAAGTTACTAGTTTTCTCTTGTAATCATTTTGGGAATTCATAACTCCTTTATAAGCCAATTTATCTCATTAATATCATGAAAATACAAGTGATGTCAGTAGCTAAATTATTTAGTTCATAACAAGTCTTTGAGATCATTAGATGAACTCATCTCAAGTCCATCATCATTATCATAAAGCCGAAATGGCTTCCTTAGGATGCCTCCATTTTCTAAAACTTTACTTGTGATACTTGGCAAGTCTTTGAGCTCTAGGATATTTAAATGATGGCATAAACTTAAACATGCTATGCACTTCTTTTACTCTTCATTATAAAATAAAGTGAGAGCATAAAATAAATATAAGATGCAACCTCATTATTATCTTTAAAGATTAAGTGATGACTTGAAGTATAAACATGAAATGCAAGCTTGGAAATTTAAACATGATAATGCAAGTTCATTTAGTTATTCTTGAGAGCTTAGTGATGGCATCAAAATAAACGTGATATGCAAGGCATAAACTTAAATATGAATGCAACTCGTTTTATCTTAACTAGAGCTCTTGCAAGACTTTAGAAGAACATTACAACCTTAACCTAATTTGTTTCTTTACAACATAAAGTGAGCTTTAGAGTTCTTAGCACCAAGTCTTCAAAGAAGCCTTTGGTTTTGAATTTCATCATCAAGCTCAAGAAAATGGACTAAGACATAAGCCTCAATACTTATCTAAACAAGCATACAAAGAACTACTCATATTCTTTATTTTATTGCTCATGGGCTTCAATCTAGAGAAAACTCTTAGAACGGCCGACCAACTTTAAGGTTGGCAAGGGTAAGCTTAGAGCTCTTTGAAATCATATGATTAATTTTCTTAACAAAACTTTTAGTGATCTACTTAACATTTTTATCAAATATGGTACAAAGAAAAGAAAGGAAACTAAAACCTTGAGAAGAAGAAAGAAAGGAAAACTGAAAACTTGAGCAAAGGAAAAGGAAACAAACCAAAAGCATATATGGTCCAAGACTAAGTTTTTCAAGCTTTAGAGGTTTCTCACATGGCATCACAAGACCATTATCTTGAAACCTCATCATCAAGCTAAATTTTTTCATATGAAAAGGCTCCAAGGCCAAAAATGAAAGGAGGAAAGGAAAAGCTTGAAAACCAAGAGAAATTTAGAACTTTTCTCAAAGAAAGTAAAGAAAACTTTGAAATAAAACCCCTACCTAAAGAAGTCTTGAAAGAAATGAGAAGAAGCTTGTGTTCTTGAAGGAATGAGAAGACAAAATCTTCTCTTGGAGGAGGAGGAGGAGGATTCAGCCAACAAAGGTTCTCAAGGAGGATGAATTTTCCTTGAGAATGAAAGCTTAGAAATGGAAAGGTTTGCTGTTTGAGAGGTGGTTTGAGGTGAGGGAGTAGTGGTTTAAGGTTGTTTGTGGTGGATTGTGGTGGTGGAAAGGTTTCTTTGAGGGAGGAGGAAGAAGAGCAAGATGAAGAGAACTTGGAGGGAAAATGAGAGAAAATGCAAGAAAGCTAAACTTGGCTAGGCTTCTAAAGTGTAACAAAGTTCTTCAATGCTTGGTATTTATAGAAAAATAAAACAATGGAGGCTGATTTGGGAGGAGGAGCCAAATTTCTCTTGGCCAAGGGGGAAGAAAATATCTTCAAAAGCTTGTCATTCAAAGGCATGGTTGAAGGTATGGCTAGGTATGGGCAAGGCATGGCTTAAGGCATGGTATTTGGAGTGAAATAAAATCACCATGTGACACATTTTAAGGGTATGTATTCAGCAGATTTCCAGCCAAGGGAGGAGGATGATTTGTTCATGTAATTGTGGTTTAGTGATATGTTTAGGTGTTTCTTTGATTAAGGTTTTGATTAGGAGTTTGTGAGAAAGTGTTTAGGTGAGGTAATGTTTAATTAAGGTTGTCAAGACTTGATTAGGAGAGTGATCTTGCTAGATTAACAAATTAAAACCATTCTTTAGTCAAATGAAGGTATGGGCACAATTCCTTAATTTAAGGAATTGGAGAGAGAAAATATTATTCAAGATTCTATAACTAGGAATCTTGAATCAAAGATGTAATTAGAGTTTAACTAAGCAATCTTAGGCTCTAATTAACCTTAATAAATTATTTTGAATCTAGATTAATTATCAAAATAAATTAATCTTTGATTAGAGCCTAATATTGCTTAGGTTTGTTTAATTACGTCATTAGGCTCATTGTACATTGTTTTAAGGGCAAAATGGTATTTTTGCACTAAAACTTCTACCTCTCCTGCTCTAACATCAAAAACCACTCATAAACATCATTCCAAACTTCCTGGAAAATTTCTAGGCTCAAACGACACCTTTACCCACATAAAACGTTGCAGGGTATTTTCATCATTTTGAGTCGAAAGTTCAAAAATGAGATTTTCACCTCGATATCAAACATAACAGATATAATCCCCTTCAAACATTGAGTTGACCCATTTGAGGACTGCTCTTTAATTTCAGGCAAAAATGACCTCAGGGCATTTCGGTCATTTGTACTCAATAGAAAAAATCGGGCGTTACAGAAATCATTCTTGGATCACCCTTGGAGCCAACATCCTTAAAGCCACCAAAGTAGGGTTTTCTTTGGCCTTTTCTTTCAAAATTTTTCTGAGAATTTTTTATGGGTTTTAATCCAAAATTTATGATTATATTGGGTGATATTATGTTGATATTGATGTGTTAACTTTTGGTGGAGTGTTTGGATGGGGTTAAAAAACTCATTTTGTCAAAAGAAGTTTTTACTAGCTCGTTGGAATTTCGTTTATGAGACATAGAAATTTCATGAATTTTTAGACATATTTGTGGTTATGTTTATGAGCTGGAAAAATTATATATGGAAGCTAACATCTTAAAATAACTACATAAATTTTCTTGAGTATTGGTTCTGAATATCCCTTGCTGCTTTATGGATTGATGACTGTCCACGAACCAAAACGGGTTTTCAGCACGCTTTATCCTCACTCACACGCTCCCTGGGAAAACTTCCTATGAGGTCATCCATCCTAAAATTACCCCAAGTCAAGCACGCTAATTGTAGAGTTCTTTGGTGATAGGATACCGAAAAGAAAGATGCGTCTTTGTGGCATAGGTAGTATCAATCAATTCATATAAGCCCTCCTTAACTGTATAGTCCCATACCTATACAACTCAGATCCTCTCATTTGATGTGTAATCAATTCATTCATGTACCCCTCCGCTTGGAGGTAGGAGCTCGCTCCTTGTCCGTGCCTTCTCATATCGCGATCACTCCTACCTCGTCCCGGGCATTACATGCCCACCAGCTTCCGCTTGGTTCATCCCGAAACCACATTTCCTGGGAGGTACAAGCTCTGATACCATTTGTAACATCCCTTGCTACTTTATGGATTAACAACTGTCCCACGAACCAACACGAGTTTTTCAGCGCTTTGTCCTCACTCACACTCTCCTTGGAAAACTTCCAAGAGGTCACCCATCCCAAAATTATCCCAAGTCAAGCACGCTAACTGTTGAGTTCTTTCGTAATAGGCTCCTAAAAGAAAGATGCATCATTGTGGCAGAGGTAGTACCAATCAATTCATATAAGCCCTCCTTAAATGTATAGTCTCATACCTATCCAGACTTATCCTCTCATTTGGGTGTGTAATCGGTTCATTCACGTACCTCTCTCATTGAGGCAGGAGCCACTTGTCCATGCCTTCTCACACCAGCGATTACTCCCTGCCTCCTCCCGGGCGTTAGAGGTTCTAAGGTATACTGCCTTAAAAATCAAAGATCAAAATGGTACCTATGCTGTCTAAATCATTGAGACTGAAGCTGTAAAATTTCCTAATTTTATTACCATAGTAAATCATTGATTTACACTTTGAATTTTTTATAGGAAGTTGATAATATATTGAAGTATCACCATGAATTTTATTTTGAGTTGATTCAATCATTTGCTAGGGTTAAAAATTATGAGAATCCTGTTCTAACTTGAATAAATGGTCTTCGACCACTAAATTTGTACAATTTAGTTAACATGGTTAGAGAACTTTGCCATGAAATTTTTACAAGACCTCTTAACCTTGAGATGCCATTGAGAATTTTTACAACCTCTGAATTGGTTGTTTGATATGAAAAATAAATCTTACTACTTAAGCATAAATTCGCCAACATGCTAGAATTGAATGCAAGTATTGATTTAGTGATATAATGACTTTTAATTCAAGTATGATGTGAATGAATGCATGCTATGAACTTTAAAGATTGATTTATGAGAAAAGAATGACAGTTTCATTATGAATGAATGCCTACATGTGGCTTATACATGCATTTGGGAAAAGAAAAGTACATGATGCAATTATATGAGAAAATAGAATATATAAATTTCAATCGTGTATGTTCTAACATATAGACAAAACAGAAACAAGACTTATGTTGAGTAAAGGGGAAGGCAAAAAGAGGAATTTCCCTAGAGATATTATGAGCCGGTAGTCGTATGGCTAGGAATATATCTGTGTGATTTGGAAAAGGAAAAAATGAAGTACGGTGATCACGTATAGGAATGAGCTTAATCCCGAAGCGGTCTATTTCTCTTGTATGGTGTCATCCACTATAAATACCATTTGGTATAAACTATCTATTGTGGAGTTGTCCATAACAAATACCCGTTGGGTATAAACTAAGTCTTTCTTGTATCGATAAAGAGAAAATGCACTGATTTAATTTCTATGGCTATAAGTGAAACCAGGTTCCTTTGGAATAATATCACTGCATTTAGCATATGCATAATAGTATCATATGTAATCTCTTGATTAGAACTACTACTATGTATTCAATAAATGCTATGTTTCTTTGTTATATATTTTAATAGAATTGCACTTAGTTATTACACACGTTAATAAAGCTTCCTATAGATATTTAAGAAAGGTCTGTAATTAATAAGTAACAACTCTCGAGTATGATGCCATGACTTAAGGATGAGGTTGTACTAGGAGGATGTTCTACCAATGCTCACATGATAACTGTTGTTATATGCAAGCTCGATCAACGAGGTATTTATCCAACTTCCCCTCTTGTCCAAAACATACAATCTCAACATATCTTCCAAGATTTGTATGGTCCTTTCATTGCCCATCCGTTTGAGGGTAGTATGCCGTGCTCAAGCATAGCTTCGAACCAAACGCCTTCTAAAAGGCTCCCTAAAAACGTGACTAAAACCGTGGATCACGATCCAAGATTATCATCAATGACACTCCATGCAACTTCACGATCTCTTGGATATACAACTCAGCTAACTTATCTAATGAATAAGTTACCTTAATGGGCAAAAAGTGAGCCAACTTCGTTAGTCGATCCATGATCACCCATATGGCATCATGGCCACCTGGTTAGGGTAGGCCCGTCATGAAATCTGTTGAGATACTATCTCATTTCTATTCAAAAATCAACAAGGGTTGCAACATTCCAGAATGTTTTTGGTGCTCAATCTTCACCTTTTGACAGACTATGCACTTACTCACCCATGTGGCCATGTCTCTTTCAAATTGGCTACCAGAACATCTTCTTCAAGTCCTTATACATCTTGGTAGTACAGGGTGAATGGTGAAGTGGCTCTTATGAGCCTCCTCAAAATCTCTTTCGGAGGTCACCACTCATCGGCACACAAATCCAGCCCTCAAACCTCCACAACTTATCAGCTCCTTAGGTGAAACCCTTCAACTTTCCCATCTCTGTTGCCTCTAAGGTTTCCTTAAACTCCTCATCCTCTTGTTGAGCTCGAGTGATTCTCCCTTTGAAGTACTCATCACATTGAGATGACACATCTTCATGCTCGCAGTGGTCAAAGTCATCCCCAAGTTCAAGGTCTCTAAACCTCTCAATCAACTCCACCTCCTTAACCATCATCTAAGACAAATGTAATGACTTTCAACTCAAGGTGGGGTAGTTTGCTTCATGAGGCTTGAGTTGCATGGATGCATAGGCCACCACTTGCCTATTTTGCATCAACACACAGCCCAAACCTTTCCTCGAAGAATCACAATATACCATGAAAGGCACATTGGTTCTGGCAAACTAACACTAGGGTTGTGGTTAACTTCACCTTTAACTCTTGGAAGCTCTTTTCACACTCGGAGTCCAAAAGAAGGGCATTCTTCCTAGTAAGCTTGGTCAAGGGTAAGGAAATATGAGAAAATCCCTTAATGAACCTACAGTATCCTGCCAAACCTAAAAAACTCTATATCTCCATCATCGAAGTAGGTCTCTCCTAGCTCATTACAACCTCTATCTTACTAGGATCTACTACAATACCTCCTTTTGACACCACATGCCCTAAAAATTTCACATCTTCCAGCTAGAATTCACACTTAGACAGCTTTGCATATAACTTATTTTCCTTCAAAATCTCTAAAACCAACCTCAAATGAATGCTCCTCAAGGGTCTCAATAGAGAGTATATCGTCTATGAAAACAACCACGAAACTGATCTAAATAAGATCTAAAAATCCTATTCATATAGTCCATGAATATAGCAGGAGAATTGGTCAAATCAAATGACATAACTTCAAATCAAAGTGGCTATAGCGAGTCCTAAGAAGTCTTGGGTATGTCCTCATCCCTTACTCTAATATGATGATATCTCGACCTTAAATCAATCTTTGAAAACACCGCGCTCCCTCACTGATCCATCAAATCATCAATCCTGGGCAAAGGGTACCATTCTTCACTGTCACTTTATTCAACTACCTATAGTCTATACAAAGCCTCATACTCCCATCTTTCTTTTTGACAAACAAAACTAGGGCTCCCCATGGTGATGCACTAGGTTTCACAAACTTCTTCTCCAAAAACTCCTCTAACTAAGTCTTTGACTCGGTTAGCTCTAGGGGTGACATCCTTTAGGGTGCTATGGAGATAAGCCTTGTTCTCGGGACCAACTCTATAGAGAACTCAATTTTTCTCACTAGAGGAAACTTGGGTATCTCATCCAAAAACACCTAAGGATAGTCTCTCACTATGAGCACATCATCAATGTTCTGCTCAAGGTCTACATTACTAGTGGCTAGGAGAACATATCCCTTACTCTCTTTCCATACTTGACCTCCATACCATTTAAATAAAGGCTTAAGGGTTTACTAGGCACACTAGGGGTTAGGGGAAAGATGAACAGAACTTCGTATAACAGTTTAACATTACACGATTAGTGTAAAAGTATATCCATGTCCAGAATCATGTCTAGACCATGCATAGGTAAACAAGCCAGATCTAGAATAAAAGGTCTACCTTCAACAATGAAATGGCAATTTAAGCAACATTAGGTCCAAACATGTTTACAAGTAGGTGTAGAAATAGTAAGATCAAAAGGAAGTTCTAACACAAGCAAATGCAAGGACTTGACACTTCATGTGATATGAATGAGTGAGTTGTGCCAGAGTCATATAGTACAATTAAGGTCCTATCGTTCATTTCACACTTACCTCTATTAGGTTTCTAGACTTCGTAAGTCTTCCGTATTGAGGGTAAAGATCTCCCTTGACGTTGTGGTATAGGGTTAGGGGCCATCGAGTTCCTCTGAGCACTCTCTAGCATAGTGACTAGGCTTCCCGTACTTGAAACAAACTCCCTGGCCAATCAAGCAAGGTCAATCTCCATGTGACTTCCCACATATAGGACATGTTGAGGAGGTACTGGCCTGGGTGTGCAACCTGGGCCCTTTGGGGTGCCTTGCCCTTGGGACCATTTGATCCCCATGATGAAAATTCTTTTGGGGCCTATGTGCCTGAATTACGACCCTAACTATGGCTGAAACCTTAGAGCTTGCAATGCTAGTTTCTTGGTAAAATTCTAGTCTGATGCGCTCAACTTCTTGTGGCCTTCGTCAATGATTTGGTATTTGTTGACTAGGGTAGGGAAGTCCCTAATCTCCAAATGTGCAACGGTGACACTAATCTTCACCCCTTCTGGCTTCATACTTAACACATTTCCAATTCATCGGGGTTCCCTTTTAAAATCCTTGAAAACTTAATCAGCTCTTCAAACTTGCAGTGTATTGTGCAAAACTCATCCCTCCTTAGGTTAACTGCATGAATTCTACATGCGTGACATTCCTTACAAATGCTGGAAAATACTTCTCGTAGAAGCAAGTCTTGAACATTTCCCAGTTATCATGGTGCCAGGATGCCTCCAATAATCTTCGGGTAAGTTCCCAAAAATGCTGTCCCGCCTCAGCATGAAGGCAACAAAAGTCACCTTCTATTCCTCTGCATAGGTGATCACGAAAGATCTTCTCATGCTTTTAATTCCACTCTTTGGCTTGGTTCCAAGTTCAGAAGTTCCTCTCAACAATGGTGAGTTCACCTTGCGAAACTCTCTAAATTGAGCATGTTCAAGGCCCTTAGCAGTGTTAGGGCCTTGACCAGCTTTGCCGTGGCCCATCCTTTCAAACATTATTTGCATGTCCCTTGCCATGTCCTTGAGAGCTCCGCAGTCTCACTAATCCGTTCGCCTTCGCATGGAGTCCTATTCTATCATGGTCATACCATCGGTTCTTACAACACAACAACAAACACTGAGGTGATCAAGCTCAATACTTCATGCAAAGTGAGCTAGTTATGGTGGCATATACACATATATGTCATGCATCTTTGTCCTATAGCTTATCCTACCAATAAAGCAATTACACATGACATAACTATCACATCATGCCTAGAAGCATAGTCACCCAATCCTCAAGCTCCGGAATCAAACTGCTCTTAATACTAAATGTAATACCCTAATATTTAACTCAACACGCCCAGGACGCATTTTAAGTTAATTATTAGTTATTACTCTTTTGTTCCAGTTCTTAATTTAAACTCTTGGAAATACTTTAGTAAAAATAGGTAATTTTTTTTTTGAATTCAAAAACAAAATGTGAGCTGTGCATACTAGGGAAAACATGTCGTTCATCTTACATATAAGAGAGAAAGTTTAAAAACATGTCATAGGCATACACAAAATACAAACACCACAATATCATGAACATAATCATATCATCATATATTTCTATATATCATCTATATCAATTGTTCTCATTCACGCACAAAATATACATATGTAATAGTGTCATGCCCACCAACAAAAGTTGAGCTAGATACAATCATCCGAATATAAGCGTGAATAGTATGAAGAAAACTAAATACAAGCTAATAAAGACCTCTCATCCCACTACTCCTACTTTAATTGCCTAGAGTAGATAACCTAATCAAAATAACAAAAGAAGGTTATCCTCTCCATGAGATATGCACTTGGTGCCCAAGAAGGTCCACTTTCAACTCCTACGATGCTCCCAAGAAAGAGGAGGTAACCAATCCAATGGGCCAAGTCATATTTGGGTAAGATGGCCAACAAGACGACATGGGCACCTTAGTAAGGATGGGTAGCTCCTCTATGAATGGACTCAGCTTCTCTGTGGCACAGAGCCTCTTCATTACTACCACCTCCCATCTCCATACGGCGGGGAGTTGCCTGAAGAGTGCCGGAGGGTACTCCTAAAGGTTCGACCATGGCTGAGGGATAAGGTGGTGACCAGGGTATGTAGATAAAAACCCAAATAGTCAATGTGGAGAATGGGCAGGGGAACCTTGAGTATGCAAACAAGCACACTCAAAGGTAAAGTCATCAGGAAATGAGGCTAAGGGAGAACCAAACACTAGTGATGGGATGCGTGAAGGGACGGTCCAGGAAAATGAATAACGAGTAGCACAACAACCTGCAAAATGGTATGATCGATTAACCGGGTCGTAGTGCATGTCCCACGTGGGATGTCAACGTAAATCATGAATGTGGCTATCAACCTCTAAGACGATATGGAAAGAAAGAAGAGGGAATGAGAAACTTATACAAGAGTTCTATAGGGCTTTCGCTTCTGAACATGTGTTATCATCTACGTCCTCAACCTTGGGTTTTATTAGGAAAATAGTATGCATATATATATATAAAGTTCATTTATTAAGTTTCAAATACCATTAGCTGAGGCCTATATCTTTTACCATGAATCTTAATATCGTGAATATATCATATCATATAATGAATGCATGTCAATGCCATATGCAATATATCACAAGAATCATATTAAATAGACATGGTATAATGAACATAATCATCCTAATATGATCTTTCCTCTTTATCCTTTTAGGTGACTTAAATTCCATTATTCTCTTCTATAGGGCCTTACCTAAACTGATCTCTTGGAGTTCTAGGTTATAAGCTCATATCTAACTAGTCATCACTAGTCTCACTTATCCTTTAAATAAGCAAATTTTGACTCCAAGAGTGCGGGATAGGGAGCATAGGATCACATTTCATAACCATTAATTCCTGGATTCTAAAAGATCATCTTTATTGGATCAGGTCACCTGTCATAACCATTAATTCCTGAGTCTAGAGGATCACTTCCATGTGTCTTATATCACCTTTAACCTTAGCATGTTATTTAGAGATGCAAATCATAGCCATAATTATAACTTATCATTTAACATTTCATGCTCATAAACTTCATAATTTTCTTAAGTCGACAAATTTGGTGGAAATTAGTAGCATAATGGCTGGAAGAGGTTTCCCTAAATTTGCTTCATGTTATAAAACATATCAATCATGCATTTCAATCATTTATACATAATCATAACATTCTACAAATCATTATGTAATTGATCACATAAGCATGCATCACATTCTTTGCATACATCCATAAGCATGTTGTCATCAATATCTCATTGAAAAGTAAACATGCTCCTACCTAGTATGCTGGAAATCAAGAACCCACTTAAGCTAATGCATATGCCATGTTTATTAGGATGTATACAATATAATTGAAATCATTAGTTGCATAGTCAAGAATCAAGCATGCATAGTCATCAATACATAATCTTACACAATTATTTCAAGTCATATAGTCTCCAAACAATTCATATGCATATAGCCTTCAATACATAATAATTACATCAAATCATTAATAAACATTTAAATTCATCATAAAAATCATCTTGGGTCATTGGCCAAATTTTGTTAGATTTTAGGGATCAAAGTACAAAGTTTCACATTCTTGACACTTAACAAGTGCAATGCTTTAAACTTTTTCAAAACATCATAAATTATTTTGAATACATTGGATACATTCAAGATCATTACTAACTCTAATTAAATCTATTTGATTAAAATTCCACAATGATAGTTTAAAGCACAATTTTTCACATTTTCCAAAACATTCTCAAACTAACTCTGAGTTATTCTTTTAAGCACCTAAGGCACAAAGAATAATTTTTACAACACTTATCACCAATTTTTAAGCCCATGAACAGTCCCAAACAGCATCTACAGGATCAAATAATTCCAACAGTGGTCATAATTGCAACTTTTAATCCTCTCTAGTTACTATTTTTTCCTAAGATGCTAAAAATAATTTTTACAATAATTATTAGTAATTTTCGCACATATGAACAATGCCAACACACTTAGATTTTAAATAATGTCAAATAGTAGCCATAATTTTAATTCCTAAAAGCTTTGAAAATCACATTTCTAATCTTTCCAGTTACTAGTTTGTCTCAAAAATTATCCTAAGACATAGAAAACACTTGAAACCATTTTATCTCTTTCAGAACTAAATATTAATGTCAAAACAGTGAGTAGAAGTAAAGATTCCATTAATAGGCTTTTAATCACTTAGATCACATTTTCACTCCTCTTGAGTTCCTAATTCTTTCAAAAATTCTTTGTACATTCTATGTAACGCCCCAATTTTTACTGGAATTTTTACTATCATTAGGAATTACCAAATTACCGTAGGTAAATATTATATAAAATTTGAGACCAAACAATCCTTAATAAAGGAATATAACGTTAGAAGAGAAGTTAGGAGCAATCGTGCAATATTGCAAACCCCAATTTCTGTACGTGTAAAATGACCAAAATGCCCCGAGGTTATTTTACTGAGAAATGAGGATCGTGGGCCCCACCCATCCTCAAGGGGATGTTTTGATGTTAATAAGGGATTGTTTGTGTTATGTGTGTTAATAGAGGAGAAGAATCCTAATTTTAACTCTGACGCGTAAATGACCAAAACGCCCTTACCCTTGTTTTAACTTTGATTGCGGTGCCGATGAACCCGAACCTCACTAAAATGTGTTAAAAGGTGTTTTTAAGCCATGA